>PVKP010035903.1:0-22896 GCA_004027715.1 Plecturocebus donacophilus | reverse complement strand
TTCCCCACAGAGCCGAACCTTCCCGGGTTTGCTGTGCTTGCTGTGAAACTCTCAGTCCTCAGCGCTTCCAATTGCTGTTTTCCTTGTGGGGATGGGACCAGCCGAGCCCGTCCGTCCCGTATACTCCACACTGGAAAGCGCCGCCCTGGGGCACCGGCAAAACAGCCGCGCCGGCCAAAAGATTCGCGCTGGCGACCCGTGTGTCTCCTCTGCCGGAAGTCTCCCGGTCTGTGGGCAACAAAACTTTGTCGGAAAGTGCGGTGTCCACTCGTTCTCTGCGCTTTCACTGGGAGCTACATTCCTGAGCTGTTGTTAATCAGCCATCTTGGATCTCTCTCCCCCAAATTGGAACACTTCTGAGCCTGAAAGCTGGTACTATTAATAATTGACAGGGTAACCAGTGTAAACTGGGTCTTTCCCCAATAAACTTTACTCATTGGCCATCAGAAGAATCTTGGATTGTATTCTGAGTGATTTGGGAAGTCACTGGAAGGTTCCAAGCAAAGACTGACATGGTCTTACTAATGTTTTGGTGGGATCCCTCTGGCTGCCAGACTCTAGGTGCAGGGGTGAACAGAAGGGGACTGGAAGAGCGACGATGTCTAGGACTGGAGAGGTGAAGACAGAGAAGGGAGAAGTAGTCAGATTTTGCACAACTTTTGAAAGTATGGCTGATGGGACTTGCTGAGAGATTGGATATGGGGAGAAAAATCAAGTAGTTGGAAGGTGTTTGACCTGGGTGGTTGGAAGGCTGGAGCTGCCACTTACAGGATGGAGAGGTGCAGGTTTGGAAGGAAAAATCAAGAGTTAGGTTAAGTTTCAGAAGCCTCTGATATCCAGGTGAGGGAGCAAGTAAGAAAATTCGATGTATAAGCGAGGAGTCAAGGGAGTGGTCGGGCTAAGGCTAGGGAAGTCATCTATGTACGGATGGTGTTCCAAAAACCCTCCAAACAGCAAGGCCGCAGCGTTGATGGCAAAGAGAATCATCAGGGACTGACCCTAAGGTAAGCAATCCAGTATTTAAAGGTTAAAGGAAAGACGAGGAGCATTTAGCAAAAGGGTAAGGAGTAGCCTGTGGGAGAAGATCGGAGATTACAGGGGAATCATAACCTTCTGCTTGACACACACTTTTGTACTCTGATTTAGCTGGAGGGGAGTGGTCATATGTTACTTGTATTTTAGAAACAAAACTTCTAGGTTCCAGTCAAGGATCCAAGACAGGCGTCTTGTGGAGGGTGAGGGGACTGGAGGTGGTCTTGTAAAATCTAGGTATCTTTAGGGACAGTAATTTTATTTCAGTGATGTCTTTACATTCCCAGGCCCAGCAACTGCACCTTCCTCAAAATGCCTATTCGAGATCTACTTCACCATGATGTCTTCCCTGACCACCAGGATCCTCCTCCCTGGATTCCAGGAGACTTGACTCAGTTGCTCAGTTATGTACTTGTCATGTTATCAGACCCACCCTTCCTGCGTGAAGCAGGGGTGTGCCCTGGGGAAAAGCACAGGAGAGGCAGGCTGGGTGTGAACTCCAGCCCAACCATGCATTAGTGGCCATGGCGGAACCATCAGCTGTGGCTTAATCATTGCCTGACTCGAATTGGTTCCTTGGCCTCCATTTCCTTACCAGTGGGGCTCCATGATACTAGCTTCATAGGGTTGGAGTGAGGATTAATCAGGCAGTAGTGGGAAGAGTGTGGTCTTTGGAACCAAACAGAATTAGTTTGAATCCCAGTTTCGCTACCTTTAAGATCTGGGGCAAATCATGTTAACTTTTTAAACCTGTTTTATCCTTAGGAGAATGGGGAGAACAGTACCTTACAGGGCTGTTGTGCATTGGAAATTAATTCATTTATGTACCTAATTCATCTTTCCAGCTGAATTATGGGAGTAGGGAGGTGAAACAACTGGGCTTTAAGATATTAAGGAACTTGCCGATTCAATGCCGGACCTTTCTGGCTCTGAAACTGGTTCTTACTCATCTTCGACATCCACTCAGAGCCCGACAAGGCAGCTGTGTACACTTGACTCTTGGTATCCACAGGGGATTGATTCCCCATGGATACCAAAATCCAAGGTTACTTAGGTCCCTTATATAAAATGTGGTGCAGTATTTGCATATAACCTACACATACCCTCCCATATGATTTTTTTTTTTAAGATGCTAAGTCTCACTCTGTTCCCCAGGCTGGGGTGCAGTTTAATCATAGCTCACCACAGCCTCCAACTCAGGGACTCAAGTGATCCTCCCTCTTCAGCCTCTAGGACCACAGCCATGTGCCACTATGTCTGGCTAATTGTTGTTGTTGTAAACATGGGGTTTGTTTTGTTGCTCAGCCGAGTCTCCAACTCCTGGCCTCTAAGCTGTGCTGCCACCTCAGCCTCTCAAAGCACTAGATCTACAGGCATGAGGCACTATGCCCAGCCCCTCCCATACACTTTAGGTCATCTCTGGATTACTTCTAATGCCTAATACAGTGCAATAGCATTTGCATTTACATAGCACTGTAAATAGTTGTTACGCTGTATATTTTTAATTTGTATTTTCTATTTTTGTATTGTTTTTTATTTTTCTGAATATTTTCAATTGCTGTTGGTTGAATCCACACATATGAAATCTATGGAACCTGTGTATGCCAAGGACTGACTATATACATAATAGATGCTCAGAAAATCTAGCTTGTTGTCTGCCCATGTGGCTTCTTCTTTAAGGTCTCTTTTAAAGCTTCCTTCCCACTGGGAGCCATTTCGTGCAACCGTCAGAATTCTAATAAACTGATCCAAGAAGCCAATTCAAAATAAATATCAGACTGTGCTGTCTTTGTGAGAAGCCTGTATCTGTTTTTATATGGTGGTGAACTTTAGGGAAACCTATCTCAGTGCCTCAGGCACTCAAGGGAATATTTGCATCTTACCCTACAAATTGCCTACAACAGGCTCTTTGAAAGATGGAAAACATATTCCCCTAAGACCTGGGAAGGCTAAACAGTGAATAGCTTCTCAAGGGTTTTATGTATTACTAGGATACCGACAGCTATCATGGATCATTGAATATCAAAGTTTATGCTCAAGAAGCCAAAAGAAAAACAATCCAACTTCTCTATCCTTCAGTTGTCTTCACAAATACCCCAACTAGGAGAACATTTCAGAAACCATTTAAGCATCATGCAGGTAAAATGAGAGTCGCACAGATCTGAAGGGTTCAAATGTTCACTGCTGGCGGAACGCAGCTCAGTGGCAGTAACGCTCACTCTCCTTTCATTTGAGAGCTTTCTCGTAGCATTGGCTCCTTCCCCAGAGCATCTTTTTCCTTTCTGCTTTTTTTTTTTTTTTGATAAGGATCAGAGTCATCTGTCCCATCCCGAGAAGTTTTTTATCAGCTCATCTTCTTAGATATCCTTGATTTTCTCTTTGATTCCCACCAGACCTTGTTGATGTGTTGGCTCACAGAGGCTCTTTCAGCTGAATCAGGGACACAAATTTAGGCTGAATGACTGCTGTTTCTTAGCTCAGTCTCACCAGCAAAAGGTGAGGAGGGGTGAGCTCCTCACTTAGCCCTCAACAGCACTTGTCATCACCCTAGGGTTGTTTCCACGGAAAGTATTATCTCATGGGCCAGGTTAATCCCTTTCATGTTCTCAGCTTTCTACCCTCTTGTTACGTCCTCTGTATGGGGGAATTTCAACATATATTTGACCTAGCATTGGTTCTATTGCCATCTCCACTTCTGTGTATGGTTTGCCCCAGCTGTCATGTCCCTCCAACATGGGGTTAGACCTGGATCGACCCTTTGGCTCAGGGAAAAGGGAGTGTGGGAGAAATCGCTGGGGGTCAGCAGCAAGAAAGAACACAGGATAGAGGGTTTTGGAATAAACCTTTATCCTCTAAAGCTATCAGTGTGTCTTTAGCAACACTCCTATTGACCCAGCTATACATGGGTTAGATAGAGTTGTGTAGAGCAGTCCCTTCTGGTGCTTTGACTAATGATTTTAGCAAACGTGTGAGGCTAAGGACAATAGAGATCTTAGAAACTGGTGACAGTATCAAACAATGTAACCGGCCTGGTTTTGCAGGAGAGATGAACTATTTCAGACATTCTATTGCCATAGCCAGACCACATATCCTGATTTTGTTTTCAGAAAATATGGTCACTAACACATCAAATAACATTTCAAATAATCAACTTCCTAGTTGATTTAGGAAGGTTCTCACTTCTCTATTATTACACTTTTCCCTATAGACGTAGAGCTGTAAGGGATGTAAAACGCCTGCTCAGTAGTTTAATCAGCCATCATCAGAGTCAATGTCTCATTGCATTGCTGAAAGGTAAGAGTAGATCAGTAGAAATTATGTTATGGGATTGTAACTAATAGTATCTGAAGTAAAGCAGAGACTTCAACAATGACATTGCAGTCTAGTGAACAGATTCTTACTTGTAAAGGCAGAAAGCAAACATAACATTGACGAGCTGCCGTTCGGTGCTCCCTCCGAGCTTCCTTTCCACCTACTGGGTCTCCATTCCCTCTCTTATCAAGTATACTTGCATTTGCTCGTTTATTACAAAAAGTGGTTGTCAGTGCACAGAAAAGAGTATTTTTCCCTCCCTGTAGCATATTGCGAGAGATCACGGAGCACTACAGGTATCATTTTCTCATGTTTTGCTTTACTGCACTTCAAGATACTGCGTTGTGGCCGGGCATGGTGGCTCACGCCTGTAATCCCAGCACTTTGGGAGGCCGAAGTGGGTGGATCACGAGGTCAGGAGTTCGAGATCAGCCTGACCAACATGATGAAACCCCATCTCTATTTAAAAAAAATTAATTAAAAAAAAAAAAGATGCTGCGTTGTTTGCAGAGTGAAGGTCGTGGCAGCTCTGAGTGCACCAAGTCTGCTGGCGCCACGTTTCCAGCTGCACATGCTTGCTCCATGTCTGTCACATTTGGTGATTCTTGCAGTACTTCAGATGTTTCCATTACTGTTTCATCTGTTATGGGAATCTGTGATCTGTGATGTTACTGTTGTCGTTATTTTAAGGTGTCACAAACTGCACCCAAATAAGATGGTGAACTTAATCCATAAATGTGGTGCGTGTTCCAACTGCCCCACCCATGGACTATTCTCCCATCTCTCTCCCTCTGCTTGGGCCTCCCTCTTCCCTGAGACACAACAACAGTATTGAAACCAGGCCAACTACTAACCCTGCACTGGCCTCTAAGTGTTCAAGTGACAGGCAGAATCTCATGCCTGTCCTTTAAGTCAAAAGCTGGAAATGATTAAGCTTAGTGAGGCAGGCGTGTACAAAGCTGAGACAGGCTAAAAGCTAGGCCTTCTTGCACCCCAGTTAGCCCAGAATGCACAGTTGTGAATACACAGGAAAGGTTTTTAGACTGAAGCCAAAGGAGGGTACAAAGGTGAGTGTTACATAACCTATGCTTCTGAAGAGCTCAAAAGCTTGCCTTTATGTGATAAGATATTCTAGGCCAGGTGGGATGGTTTACGTCTGTAGTCCCAACACTTAGACAGGCCAAGATGGGAGGATCACTTGAGGCCAGGAGTTCATGAACGAGCTGGGCAACATAGCAAGACCCCATCTCTACAAAAAATTTTAAAATTACCTGGGGGTGGTGGTGCAGGCCTGTAATACCAGCTACTCGGGAGGCTAAGGCAGGAGGATCACTTGAGCCCAAGAGTTAGAAGCTGCAGTGAGCCATGATTGTGCCACTGCACTTCAGGCTTGGTGACAGAGCAAGACTCTGTCTCAAAAAAAGAAAAAAATATTCTAGATTTATAATTAGTCTGGACTTCAACTTCTAGGCTCTGAAATTCTCGGAGAAGCTTGTTCTCCAGGCTGCCTCTTTAGACCCTGGATCTGTATGGTTAGTCTTAGGATTCCAAACTACTAAATGCTTCACTACTGTTCCTGACACTGCTGTGTGTTCCTCATCAGGTTCACAACCTGAAAATAGCTCCACATGTTAGAGGCTGGATGTGAGGTCTGAACTGAAGATTCCTAGACCAGAGAGCAGAGACCTGGGTCCTAGTCCTAGCCCTGCCTCTAACTTGCTTTGTTACCTCAGACAATAGCATCCGTTTTTAAAGCTTCATTTACTAACAGGTCGAATGTTGGATTTCTCAGCTTTTCCAGATAGCAGCGATTCTTACATTTTCCTTTTTTAAAAAAACTACAGTTAAAATGAATTGGAGGCTGGGTGCGGTGGCTCACACCTGTAATCCCAACTCTTTGGGAGGCTGAGGCTGGTGGATCACCTGAAGTCAAGTGTTTGAGACCAACCTGGCTAACATGATAAAACCCTGTCTCTACTAAAAATACTAAAATTAGCCGGGTGTGGTGGCACCCGCCTATAATCCCAGCTCCTCAGGAGGCTGAAACAGGAGAATCACTTGAACCCAGAAGGCAGAGGTTACAGTGAGCCGAGATCGCGCCGCTATGCTCCAGCCTAGGCTACAGACTGAGACTCCATCTCAACAACAGCAGAAATGAATTGGAGTGTCACTTTCAAAGGCTGTGGCAGATGAATGTTTTATCTCAACTTTCCAAGAAATCCTTGTGCATTGTCTATCTGCATGGGAACTCACTTTTCCAGGGGATATTCTAAATAGTCAGCTCTTCCACCTTCCACATGTGCTTCCACAAAGTTTCTTAAGTATTGTAAAACTAACTCCATATGTTTGTATCTTTGATACCTTCAGCGACATCTGCATTTTATGTGGCTTTGCATTAAGAATATAATGACTCTCAGAGAAGTTGCACCCCGGTTTAGGAATAAGAATCAGTTATTCAGAGTTAGGCTATTTTCACAGGGAAGATTCAGAGGATCATCCTCTCCCCACCCATGATTCTAATGGAGTTGCAGGATTCTCACCATCACTCCTTCTGATGTGGCCCACCCGTCACCACCATGGGACATCCGGGGATTTGAATCCTGGAGTCACTTAGACCCTCCATCCCCAGAATTTAATTCCAAGTCACTTAGACTCTCCTGGGAATTTGAATCCTAAGCAGAAACACACTGAGGTGTCTGGAGCCAGGTCACTGGGTAGCTGCTGAGATTGTAGTCACTGCCTTGGTTCTGGGGCCCAGTTGTATGGTTCTCTCTTTGATTCTGTGAGCCACTCTTTGGTCTTTCCCAAAATTACTCTTGGCCTAAGTTAGGAAAGAAGAGAGGGTGGGGAGGCAGGCCCATGATTCTAGCTGGAAGAAAGTACAGTGAAGGACTAGTTTTTCCCACCTCTGTTTTTAATTCCTGGTTTGTCACTGAGTGACATGGTCCTGCTACACAATCCCAGTATGCGGCTTGCATAACATGTGACTCACCACAGGGGTTCAAAGCACCCAAACTACCATGTTCAAGGAGATGATTCCACCATCACACGCTGATGTCCCCAGTGTCAAATCGCACTAATTCTACGTGCTCACTCTAAGTTTCTGTACCGGCCTCACTGAGGACAGGCAACCAACAGTTTGCAGACTTCATCAGCACTGAGCTGGAGTTTCCATGGGAGCAAGTAACTTAGCCTGTCTTTGAAGCTAGGATATGTTGGAACTGCTGATTCCACACAGGCTAGTGGACTAAGGCCTTCCTGCCCTTGGGAGAGCCCTATTCCAGGCCCGCTCAGAAGTTCTGTTTTTTTAACTTGTTGGCTGGGATTGCCCCAACCTGACTCTACTCACCTGCCACTCCTCCTCTTCCCACCCAAAGCTTCCCAGACTTTCTGCTTTCTCCATCAAACATGAGCTTTCCCATGAAACAAGAGAACAGCCTGGCCTCCCTTGGCTTGCAGCACCTACTCCTTGTGTGCAGTTTAAAAGAATGTGCCTTCCAAAAGCATGGAAAGCAGGGGCTCTGAGAGAGATTTGCACACTCGTGCAGCAGCATTTTCCACAATAGCAAGAGGTGGAAACAGCTCAAGTGTCTATGACAGACGAATGGGTAACAAAAATGTGGGCTATCCATACAATGGGATGGAAAGGAAATTCTGACACATGCTACGATGTGAATGAACCTTGAGAGCATGTGAAGTGAGCAGAAACAGACACAAAAGGAAAAATATTGTGTGATTCCACTTGTGCGAGGTCAAATCCTGTGAGTCGTCAAATTCATAGAGACAGAAAGTAGGGTGGTGGTTGCCAGGGCCTGTGGGGAGGGGAAAGTGGCAATTAGTGTTTAATGGGTACAGTTTCAGTTCGGAATGACGGGAAGGTTCTGGAGGTGGATGGTGGTGATGGTTGCACAACACTGTGAATGTTCTTAATGCCATTAAACTGTACACTTAAACATGGTTAAAATGTGGCTGGGCGCGGTGGCTCATGCCTGTAATCCCAGCACTCTGGGAGACCGAGGCAGGTGGATCATGAGGTCAGGAGATCAAGACCATCCTGACCAACATAGTGAAACCTCATCTCTACTAAAAATACAAAAATGAGCTGGGTGTGGTGGCGCGTGCCTGTAATTTCAGCTACTCAGGAGGCTGTGACCCCAGGAGGTGGAGGTTGCAGTGAGCTGAGATGGTGCCACTGCACTACAGCCTGGCAAAAAAAAAAAAAAGAGGGAGGGTTTAAATGGGCCAGGGATGGTAGCTCACACCTGTAATCTCAGCACTTTGAGAGGCCAAGAAGGGAGGATCATTTGAGCCTAGGAGTTTGAGACTAGCCTGGGCAACAGAGAGACCCTCTGTCTTTACCAAAAAAAAAAAAAAAAATTAGCCAGGCATGATGGCACACACCTGTGGTCGCATGTGGTCCCAGCTACCTGGGGGCTGAGGTAGGATGATTGCTTGAACCTGGGAGGTTAAGGCTGCAGTGAGCCCAGATCACGCCACTGTACTCTGCACTCCAGCTGGGTGACAGAGGGAGACTCTGTCTCAAAAAACAAATAGACAAAAAGGTTAAAATGGTAACTTTTATGTTATAGGTATTTTACTAAATACACACCGCCCAAAAAAATTAAATTTAAAAGAGAGACAAAGCATTCCCTAAAGAAAGTGCTTCCTTCAAGGCACCTTTGGACTGTGTCTTTGACATCTGTGCCATTGAGTGTCCAGAGGGTGCTGCGACAGCCTTCAGCCGGTTGTTAATTTCTCAACATCAGGGCCAGTGTCTGTCACTTCATTCAGTCCCTAGCCCAGAATCGTGACCAGCAGATGCCTGATTGGCTCTAGCATGAGAAATATGCCAGGCCTCTCACTAAACCTTCCTTGTCCTTCCTTCCTTCATTCATTCACTCTATATGTATCAGATGCCTGATTTATATAGTGAGAATATAAAATCAGGCCGAGGCAATTTAATCCTTTTCTGAAGTGGGGATGTGTTGAAACTGCTAATTTCAACTCATTTATACAGTGAGAGTCTAATAACAAACAAGACCTAGTTTCTGCCTGCATTGTGCTAATTTTCAGCCCTTTCCTAGATTAGGCTCAGCCGATGTCCTCCCCTGGAATACTCCACCTGCAGCTCACTTAACTCCAGCAGCTGCGGCCCAGTACTGTGCTGTGGTGCATGAAGCCTTGGGCCAAGAATCAAAGGCCTAGGCTCTAGTTCAGTTCTCAGCACAGGCTTCCCTTTGATATTAAACAAATCAGTTAACTTTTCTGCAGGTCTCTGTCTCCATCAGTACAATGGAAATGGTGTATGGTATTGGGACAAAAACAAGAACAGACTAAGAATATGAATAAGCTCCAATAGAAAACATTGGATAGACTGATCGTGGTGGGATAGTTGACTAAACCATGCAACTCACTCCTTCACCCTGATATGATCTAATCTGAAGTTCCATTAAAATGACGTTTTGTCTGCTCAGATGTACTTTATATTTTTAAAATCAAAAAGAAAAAAAAAATGATGTTTTGTTGGGAGGAAGAAAGCAGGTCCCCATATTCCTTTCTTGGAGAACAGAGTTAACTGTCATGCATGCCTCCCCCGCCCCATTTATCGCCACCAAGGTCAGGTTACAACAACCTCAGTTGGCTTTGGCAAGTTTTAATCATCAACCTCGCAGTTGAGCAGCTGTCAGCCCTCCAGATCAGATAGTGTACCTTATTTGTTTTCAAGTCTGATGCAGAAAAGAGAAAGGGTTTAATAAGATGCTTAAAAGAGTGTGCTTTTCGGAAAGGAGCCATCAAGTGGAGAGAGGGCAGGGCGGCTGTGGCTCTTGGGTGCTGGCCCCAAACCCAGTCCCTGTGTGGGCCGGGAAAACTTTCTTGGCCTCAGGGCCCATACCTCTTTCTGATTTCCTTGGATTCCATTGCTTTTGCATTCAACAAACAAAAGGGTCTGTGTAAGATACTCCTTAAGAGATGTTTAAAAAAAAAAAAGGAGAAAAGAAAACAAATGAGTTAAATCTCAGCTCTATTATCTAGATGTCGTGAGGTCCTGGGCAGATACACATCCTTCTTATCAGTCAGGGCCTCAGTTTTCTCATTTGTGAAATGAGAATAATATTAACACCTACCTAAAGGATTGTTTTGAAGGTTAAATGAGAACATTTATGTCAAGTGCTTAGCATGATGACTGGCCTGGCCTGGGCAAATGCACATTCGTTAGCTGTTGTGTTTATCCTCGTTAAATGCATGTGGAACTAACTTGTTGCTGGGTTAAGTGGGTTAACGTTTGAAGGAGGGCTTTGTAAACAGTATTGCTTCCCACCCAGGTCCCTTTTGGCATCTTACTGTAGTCAGCCTACAAGTCTAGCCTCTTCATAAATAACACAATTATTTTTATTTTTAAAATTTATTTTGCTGTTGAGGTGGAGTCTCGCTGTCACCAGGCTGGAGTGCAATGGTGCGATCTCGGCTCACTGCAACCTCCACCTCCTGGGTTCAAGTGATTCTCCTGCCTCAGCTTCCTGATTAGCTGGGGTTACAGGTGCATGCCACCACGCCTGTCTAATTTTTGTATTTTCAGTAGCGATCGGGTTTCACCATGTTGGTCAAGCTGGCCTGGAACTCCTGACCTCAGGTCATCCGCCCACCTCGACCTCCCAGAGTGCTCAGATTACAGGCATGAGCCACTGCGTCTGGCCAATAACACAATTATTATCACGTATTTCCCACGTCTCTCCTCCTGTCTCAGTTGCTGGCGAGGTGATGCTCTCTTTATTCCTTTTCAAAGCCACATTCCTGACTGTATCATTCTCCTCTCCCACTCTTTTTCCAATCTTCAGTTTTTTCATTGTGGTCCCCACTCTTTGTTTCTGTAGCACGTGTGTCCCTGCAGGCCCTCCAACTATGGAAACCACCTCCCCACTCAAGTCAGGGTGGAGTCACTTCCACCTAGCTGAGAAGAGTTCCTGCTCCCTCCTTCTGCCTGGAAAGGAGTAGGAAGAAGAGCACAGGCTTTTGATCACCTACTGGGCTATTGTCCCACAAACTGTTTGGAGCTTCCATGGGCAATGGTAAACATTGAGGTGAGTTCTGCAGATGTTTCTGCTGAAACTACTCCATTGCCATCTTACACAGTCAGGGTTTTTCTATATCTCTGTTGTTTTTTCCTAGATTCTTATGGACACTGAAGACCAGCACACCTGTGCTGCAAGGGAGCTTGAGATGGGGCTAGGGGCAGCGTCTGCTTGCAGACACACAGCTGGGTGGCTTACATTGAGAAGGAAGAGCTTGGGAGCTAGGAAGAGGGGACCAGGCCCATGCTCAAATGCTCTCATGTCCAATTCTCCAGCTGTTTTGGGACTATGGGACAATATATTTGGGTTTCCACACTCCCCTTTGCATTTTGGGGGCTTATATGGAGAGATGTTAGTGGCCAAATGAGAGAGAATAAGGAAATGGTCTGGGGTTGTGTGTGTGTGAAGTGTGGGTGGGAGGTGAGTAGGAGGTCATTGGAGAGGGAATAGGAGAACAGGGGTAGCTGGAGACTCAATGGGTACCTGACACCAGGTGGTAATGATGGCGATAGTGGAGGCAGACACAAATTCTCAAGCACATTCAATATAGAGTAGTGGAACTTAGTACACAGGCTTTTGTCCTGGGTTCAAATACTGGCTCAGTCACCTACCACCTATGTGACTTTTGGCAAGAATTTTAACCTCCGAGGCTTCTTTTCCTGTAGGTTTATTATATTAATTTTTAATTTTTAAATGTTTTTAGAGAAGGGGTCTCACTATATTGCCCAGGCTGGAGTGCAGTGGCAATTCATAGGTACAATCATAACACATGACAGCCTGAACTCCTGGGCTCAACCCATCCTCCCACCTCAGCCTCCTGACTAGCTGAGATTACAGGTGTGAGCCATTGCACCTAGCTGGTTTATTATATTAAATTGATGTTTCATTTAATGTAAATATAACAGGCATATGTGTGTGTGTATATATATATATATATATATATATATATATATATATATATATAAATGCCTAACTCATAAATGTAACTATTACTGTTGTATTACTAATAATTTTTCTTGCATCAAGTTCCCTGAGGCATCATGGACTAGAATGGATAGGTTTAGCCACACGCCCTGACTCTGACATTGGAGTACTGGGTTTGCCTTAGAGCCTCCCTCCCAGGTGACAGGCCCCTGGCTTCACCTCTGACTCTCTGTGCCACTTCAGGTTTCTGGTGGGGTTCAGGCCCTGCTGGCCTCTAGCCATAGCAGCTTTGTCCTGCTGAGGACATGCGACTGGCCTCAAGTGCTCTCCAAGGACAGAGCCACAGCACCTGCTTTTCTGTTGGTAAAGCAGTACTCAGTACCAGTTCTTGGCATTTGTGGAACTGTGCTCCAGATGTCATGCCTCTCATTCACTCCCTTGACAACCTCCTGCTCTCTAGCGGGAGAAGGGCTCTGTCTCTGTTCAGTTCCTTTGTATTTCATCACCTTTTCTCATTCCAGTTTGTCTCTGGTGACAGTTTTCTCTACAGACCCTGGGGCTTCTTAGCAAATCATCTACGTTCACCCTGGATCTTCAGGTCCTTTGTTTGTGGTGGTGTACATGGAACCAGCCCTCCCAGGCCTCTCCTTCTCCCTCGCCTGGTAGGGCCAGTCCTTTCCCTCTTGCACACCCTTGCCCAGGGGAAAGCCCTTTCTAATGGAGCCCTGCCCCAAGGCTGGAGTCAGAGCTTCAGAAAGATCTTTCTGAGTCTCTGCCTGCAGGTGTTACCCCCACACTTACTGCTTCCACTTCTCTTTCAGGCTTACTCTCAGCTCCACCTCTCCTGTTGGCGGGCATTCATGAGTTGCTTCCAGGTTCCCTACTGATGCAAAGAGCTTGCTTTTAGTGGGCGTTGGGGGTAACCTTTTTGCTCCACTGTTTACCCCCTTGTTATGGACTTGTGCCATCCACTGGGCTGAGCAGTCTACACCCAGTTACATCTGGAGGCGGACAAAATTCATTTCCACAGGAGCAGGAAATAAGATGTGGGAAGGATGGGTGAGGTGACTAAATCATTTTGGGCCAGTGATGTTACTCCCAGCGTAGATCAGCAGATGATTTGAACAGATTCTGAAGACATGTGTTGGGTTCCCTTGCCATTTACCATGAAGTGACGTGTGTGCACATGTGCATATTATCTGCACCTTTATGCAGTGAAATATAACTCTTAGCATAGTGCCTTGCATATAATAAGTGCTTGGTAAAAGTTAGCTGCTATTAATATTGCCATTATTACAATTACTTAGGAGAAAAGCAATACATCTCACCATGTACCTTGTAAAATGTCCTACTGGGCATTGGTAGACGTTTGAGCATTGCTATGTGTTAGGCTGATTTAGGGAAGATTTTCCTGTAGCAGGCCATGGCTCTGGTGTGTTATGGGTCAGCTAGTTAGCCCTGGGTCTTTATTAACAGGGCTAGGGTTTATACCTACATGAGAACTTAGTCTGAATGTTGAAAGTGCTAAGTTGAAAGTGCTTTGAAGGGTTTTAGCCCTGGAGTGGAGTTGGGAGGCTCAGGCCTGCAGTCCCAGCACAGAATCTGTAACACCGACGTCAGCCTGGGCAGCGAGGGACTTCCTTTCTCTTGGGTATGAATCAGACCAGGCATCAGGAGAAATAATTGTGAGTTCCAGATCTGCATCATTGTGACTAATAATGCAAATAATCAGCTGCCATGTGTTAAGGGCTTATTATGTTCCAGGCACTAAACCCTTGACACGGATTATCCTATTCACTATGTGACCTTGAGCTGATGATTGACTTTTCTGTTTCTGTTTCTTCATCTCTAAAATGGAGATGACAATACCTAAAAGGGACGTTGAGAAGAGCTAATGAAATAATGTATGTGAGAGTCTTAGAAAAAAGCACAAAGGGACATATGCATGCCATATTTTTACCAATGAGAAAGATGGTAATATTCAGGCCTTTGAAGAGTCTGCATTGCACAGAGGAGGGATGTTGGCAAAGCTCCAGCTGATGGTGAATTCGATAGCCCAGCTTTGTGAGGGCAGAATATGAGGCCCATGATGGTGCTTTATCTGTCACCTGAGATCGGGGTGTCTGTCTCCTGGCACAAATGTGACACCTGTTGTAGCAGAAACAGGCCCTGGCAGCTGGCGCTCTGGGAGGAGAGGTCTGGCCAGGAGCAGGAGGAGTTCACTTACCAGAGGGCAAGTGACAAATGTCAGTAGTTAAATCACATTTTTCAGCTCCACCTTTCACTGGGGGCTAAGCATTGGCAGGATTAACACAGAGGCAAAGATGCAGGAAGAGGAAATATGCAAGTGCACAGCACAGCGCCTGACACCTGAGATGCACTTAGTGAATATTTATGGGGGATGAGGGAGGGTAGGGGGCAAAGAGCAGCACTGTAAAACAAAGAGGGGGTGTTGTCTATTGCCGTGTTGCTACTGCTGGCCCACTGCCTACTTCTCTGGTAAATAAGCATGGAGAAGGCTGAGCATGGTGGCTCACACCTGTAATCCCAGCACTTTGGGAGGCTGAGGTGGGAAGATCACTTGATCCCAGGAGTTCAAGACCAACCTAGACAACATAGCAAGACACCATCTCTAAAATTTTTTTTTAGATTAACCAAGTATGGTGGCATGCACCTGTAGTCCTAGCTACTCAGGAGGCTAAGGTGGAAGGATTGCTTGAGCTTAGGAGGTCGAGGCTGCAGTAAGCTATGATTATACCACTGCATTCCAGCCTGGGTGATCTTGTCTGTAACAAAAAGAAAAAAACAAGCAAAGGGAGAAAAGAGAGAGCTACTGAATAGTTTTAAAGGAGTTGGAACTCATCTTGACTCCCAAACCCAAAACTTCAAACTTGGAAATTTTTAGAAAAAAACCATTTATTGGGTACCTGTTGTGTAACAGAGCCCGCACCAAATCTGGCACACATAATTTCATCTTCACAGTGGAACCTGTGAGGCAGGTGTTTTGTTCACCACTCAGATGAAGAAACTAGGGCTACAGAGGTTAAATTATTTGTTCAAGCAGTCACAGTTTGTAAGTGGTAGATATACAATTTTTTAATTATTTTAAATTTTTATTTAAAAAAATAAGACAGGGTTAGAATTGTGAAGGAGAAAAGAATAATAAAGAAGAAGAAGAAGAAGGAGAAGAAGAAGAAGAAGAAAATAAGACAGGGTCTTGTTATGTTGCCCATATGTTGCTAGTCTCAAACTCCTGGGCTCAAGCAATTTTGATGCCTTGGCCTCCCAAAGTGCTGGGATTACAGGCATGAGCCACTTCAGCAGGCCACGATTAGATCTTTCTGAGTCAGAAGGCTTGCTTGTCTTTCTGCTACATCGTAAGGCCTGCAGAGGAATTTTCCTACTCCTTAAATTAGTGAAGGTTGGGCTGTTGACTTATCCCAATTTTAGGTATCTCACAGCCACCTAGACTCATCTGTTACCCAGGGACAAGACCTGACTGGGTTTAACTTCACTGAATTTCCTACCTGTAATCCACTCACCTCCCTAAATGGATTTGTCCTTGGTCACTGAGAGAGCTGCCTCTTACCTTCTGTTAAAGAGAAGTCGAACTGCACACTAGTTACAGGTCTTGAAGATGGATTTTATTTAGTATTGCTTTTACACAGGAGAGAGGCTTCAGGACAGAACTGAGCTCAACTTTGAATAAAGCAGTGATGACTGGGGATTTATAGCCAACCAGCAGAGTTGAGGGGCCAGTGGTGGAAAACAGCTGAGAAGAGACATCAAGGACAGACCGATTCTTGCTGAACTGGCCTAATGAGACTCTTGCTAAAGGCAAGGGTGGGAGATGAGGAGCTTGGTCAGATGTCAGAGGCTGGGGGATTCTGCTAAACTGACCTAGCAGAATTCTTGCTGAAAACTGAACTAGGCAGGCCCAGGATGGGGCCCAAGGATGAGGCCTCGTAAAAAAGAGTGCTCAGAGGAGCTGTCTAAGGCTTGTTCAAGGAAAGTGTCTTTGTCGCCTCCCAGCAGGTGCCAGGACAAGGGCAGCTGAAGACCCACAATGCTAGTTCATTGTGAGGGTAAGTCATCTCCCCTGGGTGTGACTTCCAACAGTCATACCACACTTTGGCTGAGCTGAAGACTGTCTTGGAGGAGGAATGTGCACCTGAAATGCACTGTAGCTCCCACTGATGGGGCAGGCAGCATTTCATGGCTGTTTCCCCACAAGCTTCTCTTGAGTAAGAGGTTTTTAGTCATAAGAGCGAAGATGACCCAGTCATTCAGATGCAGGAGCAAGGCAGGGCCCATCCTCACCCTCCCCACAGTGTAACTCATGTGTCACCCAGGCATACCTGAACCCACAACTGCTAGTCAGCAGCTCTTCAGGGCTGGGAAGGGATGGGCTCTTGCTTTAGATCATGTGTGTGGTTGGGATCAGCCAATGATCAAGCAGTTTCACCTGAGCTCATCCAGAAATGGAGGATGTATTCCGGGGGCGTTCTTTCTTTCTCCCTCACTCCTCATGTTTTCACATCACCCCAGTGGCCCCAGAATCCTGCTTCCCCAGAACACACCCTTGTCTTGAACTTGTCGGACCTGTTCCTGCCTGCTGGGCCAGCCTGGAAACAGGAGAGACCTTGATGGCAGAGGGCTAAAGCTGCAGAAGTCCCTGTAACCATAACATGAGTGGAGGTTTAGCATCTGCAGAAACCAGAGACAGATCCCCCACTGAGGCCTCTGCGGCGGCACTCCTCAAAGTCTATGCCAAAAAGTGCCCACGGGAGAAAATGTGGGCAGAATGAGAAAACGTGGGCCCATGAGACAGGAGCTCTCCGTTCTAATCCTGGCTGTGGAACAACGAGCTCTGTGACCTTAAATTCAGAGCATTCTTTCCCCATCTGTAAAATGGGGTAATGGAGCTGGCCTCTCAGGGGATGCTTAACAAGGTTCAGATGAAATCACGCCCGTGAGACACTCAGCAAGCATGAAGGGGTCCACACAAAGCATAACTATGTAAGAAAAGCCCTCTCACCCCACACCTGCGTGCCAGCGTGCAGGCCCTGTGCCCGCCCCTCCCGAGCCTGTTACATGAACTCGTGCACAGTGTGGGGGCTGCCTTCAGCAACGCCCATGTTTGTGGGTGATGCTCTGTGTTCTGTGTCGCGTGGCTGGCTGTGTCTCTGTTGGTGCTCACGTAGGGGTTTCTGTGACACTTCTGCCCAATGTCAGCTCTTGGATTCCAGGGGTTGGGGGCTATCAGGCTAATTCCTTCCAAGCAGTGCCCACCACAGTGTCCTGGGGGCATCATGGTAAAGTGAAGCTGTTGAAGGGAGAGGAAAGGCTCTGTGGAGATCCATCTGCACACTGGGGTCCTCATCTTAGCCTTGTCTCTACTTGCTAAGTGAGCCTCGATTAGCCATTTGACCAGTCTGGGTCCCATTTTCCTCCTTTGAAGTGAGGATGAGGGGATCTTGAAAGCCTCTTCTAGCTTTCGGTAGTCTGTGGTTCTGGTTTGTGACTAACAGTGCTTTGGTTCCACTCATTCGAAGCCCAGCAATCTCCCTTCAGATGGGAGTCTGGCCCTCAGGAGTGTCAGCAGTGGCCAACTGTGGGACTCTGATTCTCCCCTGCTCTCACCCTGGTGAAACCCCTCACCTCTTGACTTGTGAATGCATGTGCACCCCTCAATTTCCTATTCCCTTCCTCTCTCTCACCACGGTTTGGTTTTTTGCCTTCCCAGATGCGTGTAAGCCAGCCTGTTCCAGAGCTTTCAGGGTGCAGACAGCATCAGCCCCACGCAGCCTCCTGATGACTCCAGAAATAAGCGAGGCCTCCAATCTTGTCTCTCCAGTGGTTTATAAATTTGTTTGACAGACACCACATCCAGGCCCACCCTTTCCTGCCTCCCTTAGCTCTGGCTCCATCCAGCAACCCAGTGATCAATGGTAGGGGGTTGCCCCGCCATAAGTAACCCCCTGCTGTTCCCAGGCTTAGGGCACAGGAATGAGCAGGAAGGGAAGAGTGTACTGCCTGCCATGACCATCTCTCCACAGCAGCTTTTGGGAGATATTAGCCTCCAGCGGCAACCGGGGGAGAACGAGCCCTTAGTGGGAGGCCCGTGGTCCATGCTCAGCTGGCCTGGCTCCTTCTCTGGTTTCTGGAAGGTGGCAACTGCTGATGGGATGTAAGCGCATCTCTCTCTGCCCTATGGACCTTGGCCAATTTGCAGCTATCTCCTGCCCCTGGCTTTGCCCGCTTCCCACTCACCCTCTAAAGAGGGGTGAGGAGCAGAAGGGAAGACAGTTCCCTCCATTAACCTCCCACATCTTTTAGATGTATGAGGTTTCCAGATTACGCTGGCCTGAAGGCTCCTCTCTTCCCCTTCTGCAGGGTATGGCAGCTGGAGAGAATTGGCCAAGGCTCTGGCCAGCAGGAACATTCCAGCTGTGGACCCACACCTCCAGTTCCACCACCCCCAGAGGCTGAGCCTCGAGGTAGGTGACTGGCCAGCCATTGTCCTGCTGGTGCCTTAACATGGGTCCCCAGGTGCTCTGCCCAGTTGTCTTAAGGGTAACCTTCACTACTCCATGGGAGGAGAGGCAGAAGAGAAACAGCCCCTAGAATCCTAGTCTGGCCTCGGAACTTCCTAGCTGAGCTGCAGAGATGTCATCCAGCCTCCTCAAAGCCTGGGGCTGCCGCTGGGCTGGGTTTTCTGGTATCTGCCCTTGTTGCCTAGTTCAGTTTGCCCATGTTGGAACCACTCCGGGCCTGTGACCTCCATCACCAATGTCATGTGCTGCCTCTCACTAGGGTGAGGGCTGGGCTGAGCTGTGCTTGCTGCTGAGACTAGAGGTGACGAGGTGGACACACACTCCTCCCTGCCCATAGCTGGGAGTATAGACTTGTAGCGGAGCATTTCCCTGTAGTGTTTCTTGAGGCAACGGTCCCTAAGGAGGAAGATTAGAGAAACTGGGCTCTAATTCAGTCAGGAGCCCCAAAGCTGAGCCTAGAACAGACATGGATCCCAGAGCTGGACCAGAGCCAAACTGAACCTGTGGACCTGCACAATAGGGAGGGTTTGGGGCGTCCCTGAGGGGCTCCCACTTGTTGGAACCCAAATCTAGAGAGCTGAGGAATAAGGAGGAAGAGGGAGCCAAGCCCCTTGCCCTCAAGAGGTCCTGACCTAATGAGGGTAAACTTTTTTCCCATATGGGGAAGAAAGAAAATTCAGAAAAGTGAGGGAAACTGAGGAGCATGCATCGATGAAACTACGGGGATGTATTCCCCAGGAAATCGTGTGAATAACAGACGGCAGCGTGCTCTGAGCTGACGCCTCCTGGGAGTAGGCGCTGTGCCTCCTGGCCCTCTGTTTCCCCATGGGCACTTCCAAAGGGCCTCAACCCTGTCCTGCCTGCAGTTTCTCCTCCTAATATTCCTACCAGGTTCATTCTTCATTCTTCCACTAGGACCATGAAATTGACCAAGGTGGAAGCAGTAACAGCAGCTACTTGAAGTGGAACAAACCTGTCCCCTGGCTGTCAGAGGTAAGGGACTTTCTACTGTCTCTGCTCTTTAAAAGAGTTCGAAAATAATTTTTACAGGTAATTCCAGTGATCACAGAAAACTTTCTACTAGTGAATTTAAAATTTTTAAAAATTATTTATTTAGTTAGTTTTTTGGTGTTGTTTTTAGAGAAGGGGTCTCACTATGTTGGCCAGGCTAGTCTCAAATTCCTGGGCTCAAGAAATCCTCCAGCTTCAGCCTCCTGACTACCCGGGATTACAGGAGGGCATTACTGCACCCAGCTTAGTGGTTTCATGAAAATTTTTCACTGCAAGCCTTCCAGGTTTATCTCATTTCTCTCTTTAAAGAAGGAACACTCACATTTGCCGAAGGCCTATTGTGTGGCAGGCTTTGTGGATCATCTCATCTCAGCTTTATGACCCTGTGGGAAAGTGTCATTATCCTGATTTTATAGGTGGAAAAACAAGCTCCAGAAAGCTACAAGACTTTCATGGCCATGCCAATCCCATCTTAAAGATAAGCATCCCAAACTGTCTTTCTTGGGCCACTAAATCCTGTAAGATATTCCAGGAAGAAAAGAGTCCATTGTTAAGTAATATACCACCTTGCCTTCCTGGAAATGTACATTAGCATATGAAAGATTATGAGTTCCGCAGTCATTTGTTTAACTTGGTTTAGCTCAGGGTGTCTCAAACTGAATTGCTTTTTTTCTGTGAAATGCCTGTTATATTCTATGAAACTAGTGCTCTAGGTTCATAGAAATGCGCTAAGGAACATGCACTGGGAAACGCTGCTTTAGAAAACTTTTATAGGAAGCAGTTAAATGTGAATAAAAGCTGTCAGACCATCATCCCTTTCATTTACATAGGCTTTGATAGATTGTTTCTTCTTTTAGTTTTTTTATTTTTTAGAGACAGAGTCTTGCTCTGTTTCCCAAGCTGGAGTGCAGTGGCACAATCATAGCTCACTGTGCCTTGAACTCCTGAGTAGCTACGACTACAGGGGCAAACCACCACACCTGGATAATTAAAGAAAAAATTTTTTTTTGTAGAGACAGGGTCTCACCATGTTGCCCAGGCTGGTCTCAAACTCCTGGCCTCAAGTGATCCTCCTGCCTTGGCCTCCCAAAGTGCTGAGATTACAGGTGTGAGCTCCGGTGCTTGGCCCCAGATTCTTTTTCTTTTGGTGAAGAAACTGAGGCTCAAGGAAGTTAATTAACATACACAAGGTGACCTTGAGTAAATCGTTATGCCAAGACTTCCGAGTAGCATGGTGCTTTGGAGATGAAAATTTTTAATTTGAGTTCCCTATTTGACAGCTTGTTTAGAACCCAGTGTCTTTAGTCTGGAGGCCCCGTGGACACTAATTACTTTTCTTGGCTGGGTGGGACTGGCTAGCTCATTGTTTTTATCCAAACCTATCATGGATTGAGCTCTTCAGCCTGGGTGGTTTTATTTCCAATCTACCCACTTGCTCTGGGGCAGGAGTGAAGGAGGCAGTATTGTACTGAAAGTGATGTTAGGTTATCCACACTGTGAAACTGCCTCCTTTTAAAGCCCTGGGAGAGGATGGATTACAACACTGGCACACCTGCACTAGATGACATCACCAGGTAATTATGCCCTGCCCTACCTGGAGATCATACTTTGAAAAGAAGTTGCCTTACAGATGATTTGGTCTGATTATCCAGCCTTCTCTCCTTCAAGGATAGCTTGGACTCTTTTTCTTAATAAACTAATTATTTTGAAAGCTTATAGCATCATAACATTCTGCATTTATTAATAATTTCTCTACTTGTTTTTGCCAAGCAAGGACATATGTATAAACATATAATGAAACAAAAACAGTGAACAAATAGCAAATAGTGATTAAAATTGGGCTGGGCTTGGTGGCTGAAGCATAGAATCCCAGCACTTTGGGAAGCCAAGTTGCTTTAGCCCAGGAGTTCCAGACCAGCCTGGGCAACATGGTGAGACCTTATCTGTACAAATAAGAATAATAATAATAAAAGCCAGCCATGGTGATGCATGCCTGTGGTCCCAGCTACTTGGGAGGTGGAGGTAAATAAAAAGAAAAGAAAAGAAATATTGGATATTTTAGTGTGTATGGCCTTTTGGTAGTAAATGACTGATTTTCTTTTCTTTTTTTTTTTTTTTTGATATGGAGTCTCATGCTGTCGCCCAGGCTGGAGTGCAGTGGTGTGGTCTCAGCTCACTGCAACCTCCACCTCCTGGGTTCAAGCAATTCTCTGCCTCAGCCTCCCAAATAGCTGGGATTACAGGCGCCCACTGCCATGCTTGGCTAATTCTTTTTGTATTTCTAGTTGAGACAAGGTTTCCATCTTGGCCAGGCTTGTCTTGAACTCCTGACCTGTGATCTACCCACCTTGGCCTCCCAAAGTGCTTGGATTACACAGGTGTGAGCCACCACGCCTGGCTTCATTTTAAAATATTAAAAAAAACCTTAGAAAACCATCATTGCAGTCTTTATGGATCTTCAGGGATTCACTGATCCAATCCTCTTATTTTACCAATGAGGAGAATAAGGAAGGAAGGCCCTGGAGAGGTTAAACAACACAGCAGTCACACAGCTGCATAATGGTGCCACCTGGCTTCCAGCCCAGCCTTGCAGTCTGTCCACATCTTAGGGACCTCTGTTCCCATCCCCTTGCCTGTCCCTGGCCAGCAGGAACTTTCCAGGTTAATGATACATGTCCTTTATTGAGCATCTGCTAGTGTCCAGGAGCTGTCAGGTTGTCCTGTTATCCCCCTTCCAGATAATGGCTCAGAGAGGTCAGCTCAGGGTCACAGAGTTAGTGCAGGGCTCTGCTGTAAAGGTGAGCAATGGCAGGAGATGAGAAAGATGACAATGGCCTCCTCTTTCACTGTTTCCCTGCCCCGGGCTTTGGCAGGCAGCCCAGGGTCTCTGAGGCCAGAAGTCTCTCTCGGAGGCTCAGAAGCGTCAGACGTTCTACTTGGTGTAGCAACAGAGGCCGACTGATCAGACTGGATGGCAAGCGGGCTGGGCT
>PVKP010035902.1:0-22886 GCA_004027715.1 Plecturocebus donacophilus | reverse complement strand
AATAAAAAAAAAAAAAAAAAGAATAGTGAAAATCACAATTCGTGTGGTCAACAGAACATAACTCAAAGATCAGCATCAACTTCATGTTGATTAATTTATTTTAATACGTTTTGCAATTTTTCACTTTTTCTAGTATATTAAGCAATAATTTCATGCAATGCTATGTAATAAAAGACAACTTGGGATTTTCAAAATTGTGATCCCTAAAGAATTGTCAGTGAATCAAGCAAAACATACAAGGGGCAAAAGAAAAGTTGCTCAGGTGGAAATTTTGAAAAGAAAAATAAAATCAAAATTTGAATATGTCTTAGCTCACTTATTCCAAAACTAAGGATGTATATGTTTTGTTTGTAAGCTATTTTCAACAAGATAGAGATCACTTAGGTCCCTTGGCTTTCACATTGGTTAACTCCATTGAGAAATCTGAAAAGTCTTGAACTTCTACTCACAAGAATACAAGAAAGTTATGTTTACTTGAATTTTGCACAAACTAAATAAAAATACACTAGAACAATGTCCTAAGAGGTAGACAAGAACAAACATTATTTTAAGGCACTAAAATGAGTAGTTATGATTATTACATATTAAATGGAAAGAGGTTTCTCCTTCAGTAGATATGATGACAAGTAGTATTCTTTAAAGCAAGGAAAGCTTATGGGTATCATCAAACGAATGAATTATTCAATGTGACTTTTTTCTCTTGACAACTTGGAAAATTTTCAAAAGAAAAAAGTGACATGTATTGAAAACATTTTTGAAGAATTAATTGATATAATGAAAGAAAATGTATATAAAATAAGAGGCAAAATAGATAAAGCAGACATCAAATATTATACCCTTATTACAGTTTCTATACCAAATTATAACACAAATTTCTAGAAATAAAACCAGATAATGTTTTTTACCAATTGAAAACTATTACTTTATCCAATGAAATGGAACAAGTTCTGGACAATTGTAACCAGTCATGACACCCATCCAATGACAATATAGTTGTAATGAACAGTGAGGATGAAAGCAGAAGTGCACTTTAAAAAACATCAATGCATTCATGGGCTGTATGTTGTGTACAATGCACTTTCTTAATTCTATTGGAGGCCCATAGCTCCTGAATTGCTTTTTTTTTAAGTTTACTATTTGGTTATCTTGCAAGAGCTCTATGTTTTCTGCTATGTTCCGTAGATTACATAGCTTCAACTCATGAGCTTATTTAGATTTCTAGATAGAACAAGATGCCTCTTTCAAGCCTTTCAAGCTGGGTATAATGGAATTTAAAAACATTTTCAGAGACTTAAAAATCCAAAAGGGAAAATAGATGCAAAAGTTACTGAAAAAGTTCATAAAGCTCAAATTTTAACTGTATTTTAGAAAAAGAATGTTTCAATAAAATACATGAAAATGTGTAGGCTCCTGATTAGGACATCTCTAAAGTGGACCCCCTTTTGTCATGTTTAAATTTATTTCTTAAGAGAATGTGAAGATAAAAATTAATAGACTATGAAACTAAAGTGATAAAGGCGGGCATTGAAACTAACAGAAATTATTTTAAGATTAAGAAGTGAATTATAACAAAAAAGTGTTCAGATCATAAGAAATACAGTAGTTTATCATTGTGAAGAGATACATTTTGAATGCAAGTAATAAATGCACTCCCTTGGTTAGTTGATAATTAATGAAGAGAAAGTGCATCATGCAGACACATTTCAATAAGATTTAAAACTATTGCTGACTTGACACAATATACCGTCACCAAAGAAGAGGATATAGAACAAAGAAGAGGATATAGAACTCATGGTATCACAACAGGATTAAACAGATTAAACAGATTAAAATGTGTAGTCAGTTTAAAGATGATTTGAAATTATTTTTTGCAGAAGAAAATTTGAATTTCCCTGATATTTATTGCTCACATGTGAAAGAAACTTGATAGAGTCTTTCTTAAATTTGATGATCTTAAAAATTTACATTACTTTTATATTAAGAATTATAAAATGGGGAGATTTGGGAAGATGGTCAATAGGAACAGCTCCTGTCTGTGGCTCCCAGCGAGATCAACAGAGAAGGCAGATGATTTCTGCATTTCCAACTGAGGCACCTGGCTTATCTTATTAGGACTGGTTAGACAGTGGGTGCACCCCACGGAGGGTGAGCTGAAGCAGAGTAGGGCGTTGCCTCACCTGGGAAACACAAGAGGTTGGGAAAGTCCTTAGCCTAGCCAAAGGAAGCCCAAAGGGACTGTGCTGGGAGGAGCAGTACACCCCGACCCAGATGCTATGCTTTTCCCATTGTCTTCACAACCTGTAGACCAGGAGATTCCATCCAGTGCCTACGCCACCAGGGACCTGAGTTTCAAGCACAAAACTGGGTGGCTGTTGAGGAAGACACTGAGCTAGCTTCAGGAATTTTTTTCATACCCCAGTGGTGCTTGGAATGCCAGTGAGACAGAACTGTTCACTCCCCTGGAAAGGGGGCTGAAGCTAGGGAGCCGAGCGGTCTAGTTCAGTGGATGCCACCCCAGTGGAGCCCAGCAAACCAAGATCCACTGGCTTGAAATTCTTGCTGCCAGCACAGCAGTCTGAAATCAACCTGGGATGCTCAGGCTTGGTGGAGGGAGGGACATCCACCATTATTGGGGCTTGAGTAGTTGGTTTTCCCCTCACAGTGTAAACAGAGTCGCTGGGAAGTTGGAAATGGGTGGAGCCCTTTGTAGTTCAGCAAAGCCGCTGTAGCCAGACTGCCTCTAGATTCTGCCTCTCTGGGCCAGGGCATCTCTGCAAAAGAGGCAGCATTGCCAGTCAGGGGATTATAGATAAAACTCCTATCTTCCTGGGACTGAGCACCTGGGGGAAGGAGTGGCTGTGGGTGCAGATTCAGCAGACTTAAACATCCCTGCCTGCTGGCTCTGTGCAGCTGATCTCCCAGCACAGCACTGGAGCTCTGCTAAGACTGCCTCCTCAAGTGGTTCCCTGACCCCTGTGTCTCCTGACTAGGAGACACTTCCCAGCAGAGGCCAACAGATACCTCATACAGGAGAGCTCCAGTTGGCATCTGGGGGGTGCCCCTCTGGGATGAAGCTTCCAGAGGAAGAAACAGGTAGCAATCTTTGCTGTTCTGCAGCCTCTGCTGGTGGTATCTAGGCAAACAGAGTCTGGAGTGGACCTCCAGCAAACTCCAGCAGATTTACAGTAGAAGTGGCCTGACTGTTAGAGGGAAAAATAACAGAAAGGAATAGCATCAACATCAATCAAAAGGACGTCCACTCAGAAATTCCATCCAACATTAAAGAACAAAGATAGATAAATCCACAAAAATGGTGAGAAAAGTGAAAAACGCCTGAATATTACAAAACTGGAATGCCTCTTTTCCAAAGGATCACAACTTCTTTCCAGCAAGGGAACAAAACTGGGTGGAGAAAGAGTTTGACAAATTGACAGAAATAGGCTTCAGAAGGTGGGTAATAACAAACTCCTCCAGGCTAAAGGAGCATGTTCTAACCTAATGCAAGGAAGCTAAGAATCTTGAAAAAAGATTAGATGAACTGCTAACTAGAATAACCAGTTTTGAGAAAAACATAAGCAACCCAATGGAGCTGAAAAACAGCACAAGAACTTCGTGAAGCATGCACAAGTATCAATAGCTGAATCAATCAACTGTAGGAAAGGATATCTGAGATTGAAGATCAACTTAATGAAATAAAGCTTGAAAACAAGATTAGAGAAAAAAGAATGAAAGGAAACAAACAGAGCCTCCAAGAAATATGACACTATGTGAAAAGACTAAATCTACATTTGGTTGGTGTACCTGAAAGTGATGGGTAGAATGGAACCAAGTTGGAAAACACTCTTAAGGATATTATCCAGGAGAACCTCCCCAACCTAGCAAGACAGGCCAATCAAATTCAGGAAATACAGAGAACACCACAAAGATACTCCTCAAGAAGAGCAACCCTAAGACATATGATTGTCAGATTCACCAAGGTTGAAATGAAGAAAAAATTGTTAAGGGCAGGCATAGAGAAAGGTCAGGTTACTTACAAAGGGAAGCCCATCAGACTAACAGCAGATCTCTCTGCAGAAACCCTACAATCCAGAAGAGAGTGGGGGCCAATATTCAGCATTCTTAAAGAAACAAATTTTCAACCCAGAATTTTACAGACTAAGCTTCATAAGTGAAGGAGAAATAAAATCCTTTATAGACAAGCAAATGGTGAGAGATTTTGTCACCACCAGGCCTGCCTTACAAGAGCTCCTGAAGGAAGCACTAAATGTGGAAAGGAAAAACTGGTACCAGCCACTGCAAAAACATAGCAAGTTGTAAACACCATCAACACTGTGACGAAACTACATCAACTAATGGACAAATAACCAGCTAGCATCATAATGACAGGATGGAATTCACCCATAACAATATTAACATTAAATGTAAATGGGATAAATGCCCTAATTAAAAGATACAGACTGGCAAATCGGATAAAGAGTCAAGACCCATTGGTGTACTGTATTTAGGAGACCCACCTCACATACAAAGACACAGACTCAAAATAAAGCGATGGAGGAATGTTAACTAAGCAAATGGAAAGAAAAAAAAAAGCAGGGGTTGCAATCTTAGCTTTGGATAAAACAGACTTTAAACCAACAAAGATCAAAAGAGACAAGGGCATTACATAATGGTAAAGGGATCAATGCAAAAACAAGAGCTAACTATCCTAAATCTATATGCATCCAATACAGGAACACCCAGATTCATAAAGCAAGCGCTTAGAGACCTACAAAGAGACTTAGACTCTCAGGCAGTAATAGTGGGAGATTTTAACACCCCACTGTGAATATTAGATCGACAAGAAAGAAAATTAACAAGGATATTCAGGATTTGAACAAAGCTCTGTACCAAGCAGACCTAATAGATATCTACAGAACTCTCCACCCTAAATCAACAGAATATACATTCTTTACAGCACCACATAGCACTTATTCTAAAATTCACCACATAATTGGAAATAAAATACTCCTCAGCAAATGCAAAAGAATGGAAATTATAACAAACAGTTTCTCAGACCACAGTGCAATCAAATTAGAACTCAGGATTAAGAAACTCATTATAACTGCACAGCTACATGGAAACTGAACAACCTGCTCCCTAATGACTACTGGGTAAATAATGAAATTAAGGCAGAAATAAATAAGTTCTTTGAACTGATAAGAAAAAAAGATACAATGTACCAGAATCTCTGGGACACAGCTAAAGCAGTGTTTAGAGGAAAATTTATAGCAAGAAATGACCATAAGAGAAAGAAGGAAAGATCTAAAATTGACATTGTAACATTACAATGAAAAGAACTAGAGAAGAGCAAACAAATTCAAAAGCTAGAAGAAGACAAGAAATAACTAAGATCAGGGCAGAACTGAAGGAGATAGACACACGAAAAACCCTCCAAAAAAAATCAATGAATCCAGGAGCTGGTTTTTTGAAAATATCAGCAAAATAGACCACTAGCCAGGCTATTAAAGAAGAAAAGAGAGAAGACTCAAATAGATGCAATAAAAAATGACAAAGAGGATATCACCAGTGATCCCACAGAAATACCAGCTACCATTAAGGAATATGGTAAATACCTCTATGCAAATAAACTAGAAAATCTAGAAAAAATGGATAAATTCCTGGACACATACACCCTCCCAAGTATAAACCAGAAGAGTTGAATTCCTGAATAGACCAATAACAAGTTCTGAAATTGAAGTAGTGATTAATAGCCTACCAACCAAAAAAAGTCCAGAACCAGAGGGATTCACAGCCATATTATACCAGAGGTAAAAAGAGAAGCTGGTACCATTCCTTCTGAAACTATTCCAAACAATAGAAAAAGAGGGAATCCTCCCTAACTCATTTTATGAGGGCAGCATCATCCTGATACCAAAACCTGGCAGAGACACAACAACAACAACAACAACAAAAAGAAAATTTCAGGCCACTATCCCTGATGAACGTTGATGTAAAAATCCTCAATAAAATACTGGCAAACGGAATCCAGCAGGACATCAAACATCTTACCCACCACTGTCAAGTCAGCTTCATCCCTGGAATGCAAGGCTGACTCAACATATGCAAATCAATAATTGTAATTCATCACATAAACAGAACCAATGACAAAAACCACATGATTATCTCAATAGATGCAGAAAAGCCCTTTGACAAAATTTAACAGCCCTTCATGCTGACAACTCTCAATAAACTAGGCATTGATGGAATGTATCTCAAATTAATAAGAGCTATTTATGACAAACCCACAGCCAATATCATACTGAATGTGCAAAAACTGGAAGCATTCCCTTTGAAAACTGGCACAAGACAAGGATGCCCTCTCTCACTACTCCTATTCAACATAGCATTGGAACTTCTGGCCAAGGCAATCAGGCAAGAGAAAGAAATCAAGTGTATTCAAATAAGAAGAGAGGAAGTCAAATTGACTCTGTTTGCAGACGACATAATTGTATATTTAGAAAACCCCATGGTCTCAGCCCAAAATCTTCTTAAGCTGATAAGCAACTTCAGGAAAGTCTAAAGAATACAAAATCAATGTGCAAAAATCACAAGCATTCCTATACACCAATAATAGAAAAACAGCCAAATCATGAGTAAATTCCCATTCACAATTGCTACAAAGAGAATAAAATACCTAGGAATACAACTTACAAGGTATGTGAAGGACCTCTTCAAGGAGAACTGCAAACCACTGCTCAAGGAAATAAGAGAGGACCAAAGAAATAGAAAAATATTCCATGCTCATGGATTTAAGAAGAATCAGTATCATAAAAATGGCCATACTGCCCAGAATATTTTATAGGTTCAAGCTATTCCCATCAAGCTATCTTGACTTTCTTTACAGAAATGACTTAAAATTTCATATGGAACCAAAAAAGAGCCCGCATAGCCAAGACAATCATAAGCAAAAAGAACAAAGCTGGAGGAATCACGCTACCTGACTTCAAACTATACTAAAAGCCTAGAGTAATCAAAACAGCTTGGTACTGATACCAAAACAGATATATAGACCAAAGAAACAGAACAGAGGCCTCAGAAATAACAGCACACATCTACAACCATCTGATCTTTGACAAACCTTACAAAAACAAGCAATGGGGAAACGATTCCCTATTTAATAAATTGTGTTGGGAAAACTGGTTAGTCATATGCAGAAAACTGAAACTGGACCCCTTCCGTACACCTTATACAAAAATTGACTCAAGATGAATTCATAGGACCAGATGGATTCACAGCCAAATTATACCAGAGGTAAAAAGAGGAGCTGGTATCATTCCTTAAATGTAAGATCTAAAATCTTAAACATAAGATCTAAAACCATAAATACCCTAGAAGAAAACCTAGACAATACCATTCAGGACATAGGCATAGGCAAAGACTGCATGACTAAAACATCAAAATCAATTGCAACAAAAGCCAAAATTGGCAAATGGGATCTAATTAAGAGCTTCTGCATGACAAAAGAAAGTATCATCAGCATGAACAAGCAACCTACAGATTAGGAGAAAAGTTTTGCAATCTATTTATCTGACAGATGGCTAATATTCAGAATATACAAAGAACTTAAACAAGTTTACAAGAAAGAAACACACTCCATCAAAAAGTGAGCAAAGGGTCTGAACAGACACTTCTCAAAAGAAGACATTTATGTGGCCAACAAACATAGGAAAAAAAGTTCACTATCACTGGACATTAGAGAAATCAAATGCAGATCAAACCACAGTGAGATACCATCTCTTGTCAGTTAGAATGGTGATCATTAAAAAGTCAGGGGACAGCAGATGCTGGAGAGGATGTGGAGAAATAAGAACACTTTTACACAGTTCTTGGGAGTGTATATTCAACCATTGTGGAAAACAGTGTGGCAATTCCTCAAGGATCTAGAATTTGAAATACCATTTGATGCAGCAATCCCATTACTGGGTATATACACAAAGGATTATAAGTCATTCTATAAAGACACATGCACACATATGTGTTTATTGTGGCACTGTTCACAATAGCAAAGACTTGGAACCAACCCAAATGCCCATCAATGATAGACTGGATCAACAAAGTGTGGCATATAAAAACCGCAGAATACTATGCAGCCATAAACAAGGATGAGTTTATGTCCTTTGCAGAGACATGGATGAAGCTGGATACCATCATTCTCAGTAAACACAAGAACAGAAAACTGAACACTGCATGTTCTCACTCATAAGTGGGAGTTGAATGATGAGAACACATGAACACAGGAGGGGAACAACACACACTGGGGCCTGCTGGGGATGAGGGACTAGGGGAGGGATAGCATTAGTAGAAATCCCTAATATAGATGATGGGTTGATGGGTGCAGCAAACCACCATGGCACGTGTATACCTATGTAACAAACCTACATGTTCTGCACATGTACCCCAGAACTTAAAGTATCAAAAAAATGCAAACAGAAAAAGAATAGAAGTATAAAATGGAAATAAACTTTTCCCACCCATCCTAGTAAATAAATTTTGACCAAAAATGATATAGGATAACAAATTTAGCTTTATAGATATTCTCTCTATAGAAAATAAGATTATAAAATTATTGTCAAAAGATATGATCAAATATCATGCAGTCAAAAAATAATATAGAGGTGAGTCAAGCAGTTATAAAAATGTATTCTTTTGTTTTGGAATGTTTGGTGTTGTCAGTTTTTTAAAATTTGTAAATTATTGTGTTTTCCTTTCTAAATTGAAGATTCATTTATAACTTAATTCTTTATCATTTTGTATTCTTTTAACCATGCCACCCTATGCAGCTCCACAAAATCTGGACCTACACTACTTATTAGAAAGAAAGTGAAAGCTGAATCCAGATTTCTTTTTCACAATATTTGATATTTGACAATAGAGAATGAATGACTTGAGAAAGACCAGTTTTGTGGCAAGATTTCACAGAATAAGGGTAAACCGTAAGTGTATTTGTAGAAAGAGGGAAAAACACAGTCAGAAGGCGAGAACATCCAAAAGAGAGGAAAGAAAGTTCCCAGAATATAAATAGGAACAAATGTGGGGCAGAAGAATTGTCTTAGCAAGGAGGAGGGATTCTGCTTCTCCAGGATTAGGATGTGGAGAAAAAAATAAAGGGGACATCATGGTGATCTCTTTATTATGTATGCCACCATCTTGCACCCGTGCAGGTTGGTGGAATTGACCCCAGCTTTGAGTTGGTTCCCGTCTCCCTTGCTCCATCGATAGGTTCAGATCCAATCCAGTCAATCCATGACATTTCTTGGTGATTGTCTCAGTGGTTCAGCTAGAGTGGTGTTTAGCATTTCCTGTGATTCTATAAAAGGGACACTCTCACTCTCAGGATGTGAGCATGCTGCTGGCAGCTAGCTTAAAATCAAGAAAAGCTAGCTTGAGGATGTAACTTACACAGAGAAAAGGGTAGAATGGAGAAAATAAAAAGAACTGGAACTTTTACCATGTGCCCAAAGCCTGACTGCCTCTAGAATTTTCAGTGATATAAGCCAATAAATTTCCATTATTATATCAGCCAGCTTGGGTTACTTTACTTTTACTTGCAACCAACAGTATTGTTGCTACAATGGGTGAAGATACAGAGATTATTTTGAGATGTAGAGGAATCAAGAGAATAAATGATGACTTGCCTCTATCTGAATCTGTAAAACTGAAGGAAATATAAACTATAGAGATGTAAGGAACTGCATACAGGATGGCAGGGATGATGGAAGTGAAAATGATGAGGAGAACTCCCAAAGGGAATGTTTGAGGATGCAAATATAGATGAATCCCGGCTTTATTTTCCTTCATAATGCTTATTATTACTTGACATATGTATTTTTGTCTTCTTCATAAATTGTAAGCTTCATGATGGCAGGGATTTGCCTGATTCATTTATTCATCACATTTCTAGTGCCTAGAATTATGCTTGGCACATGGTAGAGGCTGAACAAATATTGATAGATATGAATGAAAGAATTAACTTCCAAACAAACTTAAGAGCCCAAATTTCATTGGTTAGTGTGCATCTGTGGTGGAAACCATTTACCCACTTTCTTAACTCTTTTAGAGAATGCTCTTTAGTCTGGGTACATGAGGGGAGAAAAGAGATTATGCAGTTTGTCCATTATTGTGGAATGGCACCTTGCCCAGTGCTTGGCACTTAATGAATAGTAAATACAATATTAATGCTGCATGACGTCACAGAGTGGTTATGGCAGGGTAGAGGTGGTAAGGAAATCCAATATGCCAGCCAGAGCAGGGTTAACAGGGCCAAACACTTGGTCCAAGATGGGTAGACAAGCAGTTGAGTAAAGTGATTTGAAAGTCAAAATTAAAACTATATCAAACTAATATCATTCTGAAGCCTTAGTTTTGGAATTCATAGCAGTCTAATTTAACTGCAGAAAACATAACTACCTCTAGACAAACTGCTTAAATCTAGCTTCCTTCAGGTAAAGAAAGTAATGACAGGACAAAATGAAGTCATGAAGAGATCATCGGAAAACAAAAGGTGAGCCAAAGACCTTTGGAAACAGCTGGGCATGTGTAAGCATAGTGAGTGATGTAGGGTCTGAGGAAATCTGTTATTAGGACTTATTTGAAAGGTGGAGAAAAGGAACAGAAAAAATTCCAATTTCAACCTGCATTAAAAAACAGAAATAAGAAAGAGGTGGAAAAAATTTATAAAACTGGCTGTCATGTTTAAATATAATAAGTAGGCTAAAGAAGGTTCAAAACAATGGGCTACACTGTTATAGCTGCTTATTTTTACTGGGTCTATTGGCAAAAGTTTCTAATTTCTTCACATATACTTTTCAGGGACCCTAGAGTCCCAGGTTTCATTTAGCAGAGTAACAGCTTTCAAATAATAATCTGGTGTCTGTCTCAGCCTCTGGTTCTCCTGTTCCCTTTGCACCCTTGCCCTCTTATTTTTCTTAGTTTCCTCTCCTACCAACCCACTCCCTTGACTGCTTCAACCCACTTTTTTTTCCCTTTCTCCTCTTGAGTTTCTCTCCAGATTGCGGAAAATGTCAATTAGCTATAAAAGTCGTCTCACACACATGAAATGTGTTTGATGACAAAGTCGGGATGTGTCTCTAGGGGCCCTATTCCAGGGTGGCCGCCATGACCCTACTATAGTTCATTGGTTTTGAGGGCTGGGATTGACCTGAAGGGATTGAATGAAATGAGTCTCTTGGAACCACTGGAAAGTAGGAGCTACTCTGTATCATTCCAGACAGTGTTGTAAGAGAAAGAAGTCTTTGTGATTAGACAGACCTTGTTCAAATCCCAGTCTCATTTTTTATTAGCTACTTATGGTGTTGGATAAGTAGCTTCAACTTTATGAGTCTCAATCTCCTCATCTGTAACATGAGAATAGTAATATATACCTCAAAGTATTTTGTGAAGAGTAAATGAGTAAAGACTGTAAAGTGGTTGCGACAGTACCTTATACATGACGAGCATTTTCTAAGTGGTGACTACTATCATTGTCATCTTGGATTGATTCTAGTTTCTCCCATACTCCTACCAATGTCCAGCCTAGGCCATATAAGCGGCACTGCTCTTCCAGAATCTGAAGCAAGACTGCAATATTCAAGGAGTGTGTCACTGGGGTAGAGGGATATATTTTTCTGTTAGAGTGGGTTTTAGTGTTTGAATGAATGCCCTTAAAGTGAGTTGCAGGTAGGCTTACTATTCATATTATTCATATTGTTCTATTCACATCTTAATTCGTTTCTGCTTAGAGTCTGACCTGTTCATTCTTGCATTAATTTATTTCCTCAGTAGAAAATTTTTGAGGATTTACTCAATGTCAAGACTGAGTGCACAGTGATACATAAGACCTAGTTCCTACTGTCACATGATATAAAATTCCCTCTTTAGGTAATAGAGTTTATATATGACTTCCATGTGACTTGCATCATAGATGCACCTGCAATATGGTTATCTTTTTGACCCTGCAGTTGTTAATCGTAAGCATTATGCTGGAGTCTTCATTTTATCTTAGTTTCTCTTTATCACTGTCAGTTTTTCATTATCAGATTAAAATCTCTACAAATTCAGAGGGTTTAATTAATCTTGTACAGTTTATACTTGCAGTTAGTGCATCTTCTTATAGAGCCAATATACTGTAACAGAATATACTGCTGTATGTGTTGTTACACTATTACATGCAAAGACTCATACTGTTATTCAAATATGGGAAAATATAGAAGGCCTATGAGCTTCTATATTTTATTTTAGTGCACAGAGACATCATAGTATTGAAAAGCCATTCTAGTAGGTTGAGATGCTTTTCTCAGTTCTAGATTTCCCAAGAAATCAGGGCTCAAGTTGGAAGATGCAGAATGCAGGGCATAATTGCATTTTGAATTCATGTCAACAAGAAACAATCATGTTTTTCCTTTTTCCATACTTTTCTTGGTGTACATTTTAGATAAAACAGGTATAAGATTCTTGGTGAGGTGTTCGGTTTCGACCTTGCTGTTATCTAAACCAATCTTGCTTTTTTCCAAAAAGGAAAGGTTCTTGTGATGTCGGCAGCCGTGTCTGGAGTTTTGTATAAGGCTCAGTTAACTTCCCTAGTCCCTATATTTCAGATGTCAACATTGCTCAGGGTGAGGGGCAAAGCAAAGTCTTGTTATTTTTATAGATGTTAAATGCTGTCTGGTTAGCATTAAATTGCAGGAGCACTTCAGAATCTTGAAATAATTGGCAATTTATTTGTTTTCTTACTCAAAGTTTATTTTTGGAATGGAGTTTAACCTTTTGAATAAAGTGTTTTGGTTTTAAAATTTCATGATAAATGAGAAGTGTAATAGTTTGTTTGGCTTCCAAAACTCACATTTTTCTAAATCTGCTATTACCCTACCCCTTTTCAGTTTTAGTCTTAGCTCTAATTTACATTCTAGGTTCAATCCTTGTATAAGTCAGAGGACCCTAATTATTACTATAAAAACAACTCATTGGCTTAGGTTTGAGTAAATGTCCTCTGTTTTTGGCACTGCAGTGTCTAAATGATTTAGTTTTCTTTTTAAAATCCCACCCTAAACTATTTGGCTCCTGTTGTATATTCTATAATCTCCAGGGAGTGGGTTCCTGATTAACGGTGTAGTGCTATGGTGTAGAAGTTCTTACCGTATGCTTAAATGGGTTATTACTTGAATCTTAAGTTTCCCAGTGACTTAGTCCCTGACATCTGTTTTGGCCATCACCAATGTCAACTGCCTTTCCTGTTTGGGTTTCTGTTTTCTGTCACCTTTTGTGTGAGCTCTTAATGCTTGATCTACCATGGCTTGGACAGCAAGTTAAGTATTTTGCTTAGTTGTACTTACACCCTGTATGTTCTTTTTCCTCTTTGAATTGCTGCCCAGGGATTTGGCTTGCCACGTGGGCCTGGCTTGGTCTTCTCCCATTTGAATTCAAAATATTACCCCAAAGGTCAGGCTCAGGGCTTTGTTGTATCTCCAAAAAGTTCCATCAAAACAAATCAGCAAATTCAATAAGGAACATTTTCCTTAAGTCTCACCACAAAGCCAAATCTAAAAGTATTGTCGAGTGCTACAGCATTTACTGAAATCCTCATGAGGTGACAGAACAGCATACTGCATACTCTTAAAATATTCTCTGATCATCTTTCTTCACTCCTCCTAGTCTCTCCTGTTGCCTCTTTCTTTCTCTACAAACTATAGCTGCACTCCCACCATAGGGCAGTCTCTGTCTGTGACCTGAGCATTGTAGTCCTTCCCGTCAGCTGGAGTGCTTCACTTAGCAAAACAAGAAGCACCAACAGGGAGCTTTTCTGGTACATTCCTTGGGAAACTTGGTATGTTCTGCTCAAAAGAAAAGCCCAAATAAGACTGCCGAGATGACCCAGAGGTGGGTGACTTGCAAATGTGTATACTATTCCATCTCTATAGGTATGTGTCTATTTGTTTGGGTATGAATGTAAATATATATGTGTGTCTTTTACAAAATTGAGATTATACTACATATAATTTATAATCTATCTTTTTATTTAATAATATGTCATGGACAACTTCTAATTCTCCAATAGTCTTCACTTATATATATTTTTGATGGTTTCAAGAATTGTACTTGAATTGTATGGAATTTTCATTATTTAATTAATATGCTATCTTGTCAGCTGTTTAGGCTACATACAATTTTTTTCCTTTTATAAATTGCAGTTATTTTGTGCTTTATTATTTCCTCACAATAAAGATAATAGAAACAGGATTTCTAGGTGGAAATGTATGAGCATCTTAAAAAGTTTTGATGTACAATATGAAATTGACTCCCAGAGAGTGATTATACCAGTGAATGCTCTCACTTACAGTAGGTGAGAGTGTCCATCCCCTGACCCTTCACCTGCAATATATATACTTAGTTTTTCATCATTGTATTAGATGAAGAATGCATTTTTCTTTACATGTTCAATGATTTGATTACTACTTAGGTTAAATATAGTATAGGATTTGTCAAGCAATGCAGTCGCATAGAACTACCTTGCATGTTTCTTTGCTTGCTTGCCTGGACTCATCCACTGCTGGGTCTTTATTCTTTGTGCTGCTTCTTTCTTTCTTTTACAGGTGACTTGTAATATGATTTAAGTCTCTATCAGTCCCTACGTTTGCTTTAATTACTTTGTTCATAAGTTGTACTGCTTTCCAACCTTACTACTTGACTATGTTACTAAGAACTTAAAGATGATCTCAAAGATAATCTGAGAAAAATAGATTGATTTTTGTATAGATTCACACCAAATTTAAATTAAAAGTATTCATTTGAGATTCTGAGACGGATGTGGACCAAGGGTAAGTGGGCTTTGTGGGAAAGCTGGAAACAGGGATATTTATCAAGGATCCTTGGGTAATATCTCTGTTTTCTCCCCTAGATGAGGAAGTCCTTTAGATGAGGTTGCTGTTAAGTGCAAGAACCCAAAATTATATTATTTGCTCCTGGGGAAACAAATGAGAGCAAAGAAATAGTGTAAATTATTTTGGAGTGGCAAATGGTGATGGCGTAGCTAGCACCCAGTTTCTCAGAATCAGTAATGCCTACCTTGTGCACATAGAGTTGCTGACAGCTGTGGCTCTGCTTTTTTTCAACCCCACTCCAATGGAAGGTAAACTTTGAACTCTGCTGTGCTGCATTCCATCCTGCTCTCTGCCACCATCTTGTTTCCAATAAGATCTTCTTATATGCTTGGCTTATTAATCATGAATGTAATCTAGTCTTACATTGTGATTACATGTTGCTTTTTTCTTTTTTTTAACTTTTACGTTTGGGACTGCATGTGCAGGTTGGTTGCATAGGTTAACTCATGTCATGGGAATTTGTTGTACGGATTATTTCATTACCCAGGCATTAAGCCCAGTACCTAATAATTATCTTTTATGCTTCTCTCCCTCTTCCCACCCTTCCCTCTCAAGTAGACCCCAGCGTCTGTTGTTTTGTTTTTTGTGTTCATAAGTTTTCATCATTTAGCTCCTGCTTATAAGTGAGAACATATGGTATTTGGTTTTCTGTTTCTGAGTTATTTTGCTAAGAAAAATAGCCCCCTATTAGTTAGATTTGAGTAACTGATAAAATGGAGATATTTCTATATAGTATATTATAAGGTAATATGCTTATTACGTTGTTTTCCGTTTTATAGATGAACTCATATTTGTTTCATATGAGAGTTGGGTGCACTTTTACATTCACCTGTGTTCCCACAAAAGACACAATCTCATTCTTTTTTGTGGCTACATAGTATTCCATCATGTATATGTACCACATTTTCTTTATTCAGTCTGTCAAAGATGGGCATTTAGGTTGATTCCATGCCTTCATTGTTGTGAGCAGTGCTGCAGTGAACATAGCATGTACATGTGTCTTTTTGGTAGAACACTTTATATTCCTCTGGGTATATTCTCAGTAATGGGATTGCTGGGTTGAACAGTACAGCTTCACTTAGGTCTTGGCAGAATCACCATACTGCTTTCCATAATGGTTGAACTAATTTACACTCCCACCAACAGTGTATAAGTGTTTCCTTTTCTCCACAACATCACCAGCATTTGTTATTTTTTGACTTTTTAATCATAGTCATTCTGACTGCTGTGAGATAGTATCTAACTGTGGTTTTGATTTGCCTTTCTCTAATGATCAGTGATATTGAACTTTTTTTTAAATATGCGTATTGCCATATGTATGTCTTCTTTTGAGTCTGGCTGTTCATGTCCTTTGCCCAGTTTTTAATGGGGTTGTTTTTTTCTTGTAAATTTATTTAAGTTGCTTATAGTTGCTGGTTATTAAACCTATGTCTGATACACAGTTTGCAAAAATTCTCTCCCATTCTGTAGGTTGTCTGTTTACTCTGTTGATAGTTTCTTTTGTTCCACAGAAGCTCTTTAGCTTAATTAAATTCCATTTGTCAATTTTTGCTTTTGATGCCTTTTTCATGAATCTTTTCCCACTCCTATATCCAGGATGGTATTGCCTGGGTTGTCTTCCAAGGTTTTTATAGTTTTGGGTTTTTCATTTAAGTCTTTAAACCATCTTGAGTTTATTTTTGTATATGGTATAAGAAAGGGGTCCAGCTTGAATTTTTCACAAATGTCCAGCCAATTATCCCAGTACCATTTATTGACTTGGGAGTCTTTTCCCTATTGCTTGCTTTTGTCAGCTTTGTCGAATATTAGATGATTGTAGGTATGAGGCCTTATTTCTGAGCTCTCTACTTTGTTCCATTGGTCTGTGTGCCTGTATTGGTACCAGTATCATGCTGTTTTGGTTACTGTAGCTCTGCAGGATAATTTGAAGTTGGGTAACATGATGTCTCCAGCCCTATTCTTTTGCTTAGGATTGTCTTGGCTACCCAGGCTCTTTTTTGGTTCCATATGAATTTGAAGATAGGTTTTTTTCGAGTTCTGTGAAGAATGTCATTGGCAGTTTGATAGGAATAGCATGTTTGTTTTTTCTAATAATCTGTAGCTTCTGAGGGTTAATCATTACATAGCGGAAAACCCATTTTAATGAAGATTTGATAACTGATTAAATGGCGATATTTCTATATAGTATATTACAAGGTAAGATGCTTATTACCTTGTTTTCCATTTTATAGATGGACTTATATGTTTCATATGACAGTTGGCTTGCATTTTTACATCTTAATTTTTATTTATAATCTACTTACCCATAATCTTTATGTCTTTCACTTTGTATTAGTAAGATTAGCTGATACTGAATTAACAAAGCACCCCTCAAATCACCTGGCTTAACACAATACAAAATCTTTCTTACTTATGCTACCTGTCCCCTTTTAAGGGAAATTAAATATTATAGATACAGCCAAAAACTCACTATCCTCACTTTTCTGCTCCATCCATCTCCAGAGGTGATCAGATGTAACTAAAGTTAGTGAAATTTATGACAAACTTTGAATTTCTATAAGAAGTTGGGATTTTGATTGGAATTTCATTGATTCCTAGGTTAATTAGGGGATAATTTCTGCCTTTACAATATTGATTCTTTCTGTTCCTTAATATGTCATTACATATATTTGTCTTCTTTTATGGTTTTCAATAAATTGTTATTATATTCTTCACTAAGTTCTTGTACATCTTTTATTAAATTTATTGCTAGGTACTTTATATTTTTTGATGGGTTTTTAAGAAGTGTCTGTTGCAGACTTTGTGTGTTGGCTGATCTAGTAGCAATTTTCAGTGTTCTCTGCAGCTAGAGGTGGCCATATGACTTAGTTCGGGCCAATGATGTTTAAGAAGTTCTTATGAGGTGATTATTCAGATTTTTTTTTCTTCCTGGCAAAAGGGACAGGTATGTTACTGGTGCTATTCTTTTCTCTTTCTTCCTGCTTATAATAGAGGTGTGAAAACATATTTCTTAGAGTTACTTCAACTATTCCGTGAATATGAAGTGACAAACTATGAATATAAAAAACATAACAGTCAGGTGAATTAAAAAAAGCCCTTAGATATTTGCCGACATTGTAGAGCAGCTGAAGTAAGTAACTGTTTTTTTTTTTTTTCCAGGTTTCCTGTCAAGTGAGAAAAATAAGTGTGTTTGTTTGTCATTGTTATTTGTGTTTCTATTACTTTCACCCAAACCAGTTCTGACATAGTAGCAATTGTGATAGTAAATGTTTTAATTGGTTTGTTGTGTTTAGGAATAAAATTAATTACTATTTTATAATCTTATATTCAGTGATGTTCTTAAACTTTATTATTAGTTCTAATAGGTTCCTATCAATTTTATTGATTTTTTTCTCTATCCAATCTTATGTTGTGAAGTATGGTAGTGTTTATAAGAATAGTCAGGCAACTAGGAAGTAGGAACCGAAGAACTATTTTTTTGGTTTGACCACATTATGACTGTATGACTTTTGTCTAACTGTAATCAATTCCATGCAAGATTATAAATGTTTTTGAGATTCTCATTACTCCCATATAAAAATATAACATAGCAAGACTGTATCTCTACAAAAAAATTAAAAATCAGCGAAGTGTAGTGGCAAATGCCTTTAGTCCTAGCTACTTGGAAGGCTGAGGTGGGACACTTGAGCCTAGGAATTCAGGGTTGTAGGGAGCTATAATTCTTCCATTATATTCTAGTCTGGGGAACAGAGCAGACTTTGTATCTAAAAACAAACAAAAATAGACAAACAACAAAAAACCCAAAGCATCTGCCTTAAAAAAAAATCAGGACACTAGTTAACTCAATTATTACACATGAAGTTTAAAAGGAATTTTCCAAAAACTCCTGTAGAGATGATTTAGGGACACTGATTTTTAAATTCTTGAAATCCAGATATGCTGGGAGTATGGGTTTGACAATAATAGCAAAGAGGAGATGGTTGAAGAAAATTGTATGAAGTGTGGGATTGTGGTACCACTTACCAAAGAACTCACTTTACTCTCTATTGTTGAACATGCTTGACTTAATGGATCATAGAGAGGTCTGAACAGAGGTATAGAAGTAGATTTATTTGAAATACATTCACAAATGGTTAAAGAACAAATGTGAATTCTACTTTTTGCATACACAATTACGTATTTGATTTTTAAAATTTAGAGAATATCTGTAGTTATGTTGTAATTGTATCTTTATTTTTTATGTCTGTTAAATTTGTGGAAACCTAAGCTAAGATTAGAGTCAGAAGGTATTTAAAAATAATGTAATATTTGGCCAGGCATGGTGGCTCACGCCTGTAATCCCAGCACTTTGGGAGCCTGAGGCAGGTGGATCATGAGGTCACGATATCGAGACCATCCTGGCTATGGTTAGAACCTGTCCCTACTAAAATACAAAAAATAAGCTGGGCGTGGTGGAGCGTGCCTGTAGTATCAGCTACTCAGGAGGCTAAGGCAGGGGAATCACTTGAATCTGGGAGATGGCGGTTGCAGTGAGCCGAGATCGTGCCACTGCACTCCAGCCTGGTAAAAGAGCAAGGCTCCATCTCATAAATAAATAAATAAAAATAATGTAATATTTATTTGAGGTGAACTAATTTTTAATTAATTTTAATTAAAACAATATACAATCTAGGGAAACTCAAGGGAATTAAATTATGACAAATAATATGAGAGTTCAGCAATATATGTATTTATAATATTATTTTAAAAGTTATAAAAATAGTATACTTTTAATAATAGTATACAGTTAGAAGTTTTGTTATTGTACTTAGTGATAATGTTTTAAGGGTAGATTTGTTTTGTGGAAATGTGAATGTTAAAGCACTCTGATTTAAAACATTTCTTTTATGGTACTTCACTGTAACTCTTTTTTTTAATTTTATATGTTCTATTGATAGTAAAATATCTGCATACTTGAAACTGTATCTAGGCAGAAATTGTTATTCTTTTCTAATTGGTTGTCAGAGAATGGTGGAGCTGTATGCCTTCTACCTAACTGTAATCAATTTCATTCAAGATTATAAACTTTTTTGAGTTTCTCATTACTCCCATATAAAAACATAACATAGGGATACGCCATCTATTTAAAAAAATTAAAAATGAGCTCGTTGTAGTGGCACCAGCCTATAGTTCCAGCTACTCAGGAGGCTGAGGTGGGAGGATCACTTGAAACCTTCAATTAAATTTATTCCAGTGTGATACTATTGCTACTGCTTCCTGTTTGATAAACATTTCCACTTTTAATTTGACTCTGCCTACCTTGAGTATCATCAAGATGAAATGCTCTCAGTTTTTATTTTTTTTAATTTCTGAAGTTTTAATAATGAATCTCCGTTTCCATCCCTTAATCACTCTTTCACTGACTTTGATAATCTTTTTATTCTATATTCCATTTTATTTCTTGAAATATTCTTTTATTTTAGTTGCTTTCCATTCTCTATTTAGACACCGACTAGAATGCTTAACTTAGTGTGGTTATATTTATCATGTGTCCTGGAAATTCTGTTAGATAATTACTCCAGAGAAATGACAGTCTATACCAATGCAAAAGGTTTTATGCAAACATTTATAGCAGGTTTATTTATAGTGGTCCCAAAATGTAATTAACCCAAATGTCAATCAATGGGTGAATAGATATACAAATTTTAATAAAATTCATACAATGGAATACTCAGCAACAAAATTAAACAAACCATTGATAAATGCAATATAAACCTCAAAACATTTATTCTATGTGAAATAAGCCAGGTACAAAAGACTAGATAATGTAAATTTATGTATATGATATTTTAGAAAGGCAAAACTACAGTGACAGAGAATTGAGGATTGCCAGGTGATGAGCCTATGGGAAGAGGATCTGACTGTAAAAGGCACAAGGAAATGTTTTTGGGTAATGAAAACATTCTACATTTTGGTTTTGGTGGCTATTATATGAGAGCATATGTTTGTCAAAACTCATGGAATTATACCTTTAAAACTGGTGAATTTTATTGTATATAAATTATAATTCAATAACGTGGATTAAAAATACTGAAAAGAAGGATTTCCTTGAGACATCATTTCTGGAAACATGTCAAAGAGTATTAAAATGTCTCTGTGTAAAGGCTTGCATCCTGTTATCCTAATCTAAGAAGTATATTTCATTGTCTTAAGGTAGTGGTATGGTTCTATAAAAACCATATTATGTTCTAACTGATGAGATTTAAAAAAATCTAGGCAGCACGAGACCTAGGCCAGAGGAAAATCAGAGAATAGTAACTAAAATGAAGACATTCTATGAATCAGTTCAAATGAGGGGTAATAGGTCATTCTTTAGATATGGCTACTAGAAAAAAATCTTGTATTAATGATCATAAACACAATTTTGAAACATCTGTGTCAAATCTCATGAAATTAGGAGAGACAAGATTGAAGAGGGTCATTGAGTCTCCACAAGATATGAAACTCCAGTATGAGTGGGATATCTAGTCGTAGGAGGATATTCCAGAGATGTATTGACAAAATCTGACAGCAAGGTTTACTTTACAAGTCTTGGCCAGGAGCTAGAAAGAAGGCTGTCATGGCAGAGGGAACCATCATTTTTCTTTATTTCACACTACCACCTACATCCAAGTTTCCAGCCACACTGTCTTGGGCTAAAACAATTACTGGAAACTACATTTCTGTTTGCTGAATTATAATAACTTACAGGTTATTTGTGTGGATATATTTTTCTCTTTCCGTTGGCATTTTTGAGTTTTAGATAATTAGATTCTAACCTTCAATATGAACTGATTGGTGGTTTATTGGTTTGTTAGGGGCAAATGTGTCCACTGCCTCTGGAAGATGCTGTAGTAGTGTATGTAAACAAGGATGAAGTTTTTGCTGAGGAGGGATGGTATGTTAGCTTTGGCCTTGAGTTCTTGAGGGACCGTAATTAAAAGTTGTTTGGGGAGACATATTAATCTTTTTAAGTTGCCAATTTTGTGGTTTTCCTGTGGAGTTGGTCTAGTTTTCATCAATAGCTGTGGTTAATTTTCAGGAGCCAGGAGTAGCTTTGGAGGTGATTCTCCCTTTTTCTTTGAATGATGAATACAATTTTTTAAGTCTGGTTGCTGTGGTATATGCTTTTTTATTTCCTTAATTGATAACTTATTAAAAGTGATGGGCTAGAATTTTGCATAAGCTAAGCAGAGGCCTAAGAGTTGTTTACTGATACCTCATGCCACCAATGAGAATTTTCACATTAATGGTTGGGAAGAGGCCATTTGGGTTGAGAGAGGCAAGAGATGAGAACAAATATGAATTGTTTGATGTTCGGTCTCTGTCCATAGCTGCCATTTAACATAGATCTGGATATGGGTTTTAGAGTGTGCATGACATGATTGCTTATATATGATGGGTAAAGTAATGATTAGATTTTTTCATTTCTCTAAGGTACAATTTACATACAGTATAATTTATCCTTTTAAGCATATGGTTCTGTCAGTTTTGACAGACCCAAAGTCACGTAAGCACTATTATAATCAAGATATAGATATAGGTTTTTTAAAAAAATGTTTTATTATTACAGTAGATTTTAGGGGAGCTAGTGGTGTTTAGTTACATGAATAAATTATTTAGTGGTGATTTTTGAGATTTTAGTGCACCCATCACCCAAGCAGTGTACATTGTACCCAATGTGTAGTCTTTTATCCCTTGCCACCCCCTATCCTTTCCCCTGGGTCCCCAAAGTCCAATGTATCATTCTTATACCTTTGCATCTCCATAACTTAGTTCCCAAATATGAGCGAGAACATAAGATGTTTGGTTTTTCATTCCTGAGTTACTTTATTTAGAATAATAGTCTCCAACTCCATCTGGGTTGCTGTGAATGCCATTATTTCATTCCTTTTTATGACTGAAAAGTATTCCCTGATATATATATATATATATATATATATATATATATATATA
>PVKP010035901.1:0-22888 GCA_004027715.1 Plecturocebus donacophilus | reverse complement strand
CCTCAGCAATTGCATAGCATTTCACAGGTTTAAATAAAATATTGGTTGGCTGCTTATTTGTTATTTTCATCCCCTATTCCTTCCTGTCTCCATTGTTAAGCACAATTATTGGCATAAAAGAGGTTTTTAATACCTATTTTTAGACTGCATTCTAGCCTGGGCAATAAAACAAGAATCCCATTCTCTCTCCCTCTTTCTCTTCCTCTGTCTTTCTTTCTTTTTTTTCTTTCTTTTGCTGTTTCTTTTCTTTCTCCTTTTCTCTCTTTTTCTAAAAAATAAATAAATAAAATAAAATAAAATAAATAAATTAAGACAGGGTCTTGCTGTGTTGCCCAGGCTTGTTTCAAACTCCTAGGCTCAAGCAATCCTTTCAGTTTGGCCTCCCAAAGCGCTGGGATTACAGGTGTGAGCCGCTGTGCTCAGCCTATGGGATATCTCAAAGTTGTATCTATAATTTGACTTTTCTCCCAGCTCTTTTTCTTTCTTTATCCTCAATCTTGGTAAATGGCATGATTATCCACCCAGCTGCTCAAGGCAGAAACATGGGAGTTTTCCTTAATTACTCCCTCTCTTCGCTTCCCCTATCCCCAACTAAAAAAAAAAAGAAAACAAACAAGTGTTTTCAACTACACCTATCCTTTTCTTATTCCAGTCGAAATTCCACCATCCTCACCATCCTACAGAGGTCTTCTTTCATGCATCAGCGTCTCTTAGGCATCTCCTGACATACATGCCAAATGCCTTCTCTTAACTCCTGCACTGCAGACTGTTGTGTGGCCATTGTCCTCCTGGTAGACATTGTGGTTATTCTGATTTTTTTTCCATCCTGAACAATGTGCTGATTACACCTGTGTCTTGGCACAGTTGCCCATGTGGGACTGTAAGATAGATGGACTCCTGAAAGCACAATTGTTGGGTCAAAGTACGTGCTTTTTAGATTTTACTAAATATTCCCTATGGCTCTCTGGCAGGGTTGTACTCTTACCAGCACTAGGAGTAGAAGTGATCTCCACCTGGAAGATGAGTCCAGTAGTCATATAGGACAATTGCTTAGAAGGCATGATTTCAGAGGTACCCAGAAACCACTCATGATCCTGTCCCCCTCAGGAATCTTCCCATTTTGGCCTGCCACGGTGTCTGGAATTCTCATTAATTCCTTGACATGTGGCATTGTCTCCAGAAAGCTCAGTGTCTAGTAGGAATAGACATCAGTCCCAGAGGAACGAACTGGGGCTCTGGAAGTAACAAGGGAAGCCCATTTGCAGTCATTAGCAATGGAGTATGGGCTCGGTCAGGGCTGCACCATGACTTTCATGGGCCCTCAGCACTTTTGCCCTCATGGACACCTTCCTTCATTAAAAAAAAAAAAAAAAACGTATACTTTATGACTGCATTTGCATAAAACAATTTGTATCCATTTCATCCTTCTGGTTTAAAAAACAAATTACAACATTTCCATGGGCCCCTAAAAGTATTTTGGGTCCTAAGCATTGTGCCTACTGTGCCTAATGGGTAAGTGAACCCTGGATTTGGTCCCTAGAGTAGCCCTCCACACATCTGCTTCTCTACATGTTGTCACCCTCCCTGCCCCTGGCTTTTGATACTGGAAAGGTGTGAAATACAGTCCATCATGGGGGTAGCTGGCTATCACATAAAGCAGCGGCCCCCAGTTTTGGCACCGAAGACCAGTTTTGTGGAAGACAGTTCTTCATGGAGAGAGGTGCAGGACATAGTTTTGGGATGAAACTGTTCCACCTCAAATCATCAGGCAATAGATTCTCATAAGGAGTGTGCAACTTAGATCCCTCGAATGCACAGCTCACAGCAGGGTTCACACTCCCATGAGAATCTAATGCCACCACTGATCTGAAAGGAGGCAGAGCTCAGGTGGTAATACTCACTCGCCCACCGCTCACCTCCTGCTGTGCAGCCCAGTTCCTAACAGGCCATGTTAACAGGCCACATGTCTTTGGTTCAAGGGCTGGAGACCCCTGACATAAAGCACTGGGCAACATTTGGACGGGATCAGGGCTGACAATATTCACTAAGAGCTGCAGTTTCCAAAGCATTTTTATCAATATGATTTTCTTAAAATATTATGCCCATTTTATAGATTAGGGAAATGAAGACACTAAAACAGAGAAGAGAAGTGATTTGTCCAAAGCACACAGCTAGTAAGAAATAGAATCATGGGGTCAGGTCAAATGCAGCCTCAGCCCACTTCACAGCTTCTAGCACAGTTAGCGCTGCTGACCAGGTTCAACTGGATCTCATGAGATATCTTTGTCCCTTAACATCTCATATGTGTGGCTTTGCAGAAGACATGCTGACAGTGTCACATCCTGACAGGTGCACAAGTGGAGCTCAACATATTTGGGTGGCATATGGAAGCTAATTGCAGCCGTGGTTCCCAAATCTTTCCCCAAGTAACTGGCTACAGTATGTGTTTGTATGGTTTTTAAACTAGAGTAAATTTGATTGTCACACATGCCGGCAATCTTGTTTTAATGTAAGTAGAGCATGATTGGAAATTCAGAATGAGATGGCCCAGCATTAATTACCTCTCAACTACACTTTTTATTTATGGAGCATGTTTACTGTCATTAACAAGGAGAATGCTGGAAGGGCATGGAAGGAGGACTGATCAAAAGAAGGTGGATTGAATAAGTAGTTATGGATAGCGCAATATGAAATGGATGTATTCCTTTTAAATTTAAATTGTCTCTGATTTCTGCATTCTGATTCTTCTAACCCCTTTGCCACATGCCCTCTTGTTCTCTTTTTGAATCCTGCTCTCACTCACCTCGTGTTGCCCCATCCATGGTGTCAATCAGCCACCTTCTAGGATGCCCCCTAAAATTGGTACTCCTGATTGCAAGGGGCCGTAAGGTTCTCTCATCATGTCCCTCCCACCTTAAAAATTCATGAAGATTATCACTGTCTACCTTTTATTGAACACTCATTATGTCTCAAGTACTTTCTTACCACTCATTATTTTACCTCCTAATAACACTATTAGGAGGGGTAGGAATAATTTTGCCTAATTTATAGATGTGAAACTTGAGGCTCAGAGAGGTTGAATCAGTAGTTTGAAGTCACACAGCACAGATATAGGATTCAAATTCATTACATTCGGTCAACACTGACTGTGCCATTCTCACGCAGAACAAGAGTCAGAAAGGGCTGAAAAAAGCATGTTGCCAGGCTTGGAAGGGACCTAGAACTGGGGTTGACCCAATGCTTGGACCACTCAGCATTCAGTTTGCCCTTGCAGGGGAGGCAAATCTGCTTTTCTCCCATTCCTGGCCTCCTTGGCTCCTCCCTGACTATCTTCAGGCAGTGGCATTGATCTGGTTTCAAGCTGTTTTGGTTTTTCAAATAAAAGCTAAGCCGAGTTGGGCTACATGATTTACTTAATCCTTTCCCTTGGCAAGGGAAATCCTATTTCCCTTCCAGGAAAGAGCCAGTGTGTCATTTTCTCTCCTGACAGTGATCCTATCTGGAAACCAGGAGCTTCCGGCCCAGGTAGAGACCTGGAAGATTTGGCCAGGCTGCCAGGCCTCTGCCTACTGCCCCCGGGAGCCTGCTAACCAAGTAGGGAGATGGTACACAGCCCAGGAAACCTTAGCACATGGGCAGTTGAGCATGGCATTAGTGGGATATGCTGGGCATGTAATGAGACCTTCCCCAGCCTTTGTGGGGAAGGCTCTGATGTGAGACGAGGCAGCTCTGAGGCTGTGGGCAATGCTGACCAGTGGAGCGGTGCAGGCAGGGAGATTGGGTTTCCTTCAAAGCAAATCACATTCAATTCCCCCAACTTGTTCAGAGGCCCTTATAGATGCCTGCATGTGCCCTGAGATCATCACATCCCAGGAGACAGTGAGGCAGACCTGTTTACCCACATTTCACAAATTAGGTAGCCAAGGGTTGCAGAGTTCAGTTAAGCCACTCTTATTTATCAAACATCTTACTGTAATATTAAGGCACGAGAGACCTGGACCCCACCTCCAAGGAGTGTGAGAGAGGGAAAAAGAAATGTACCCAGATCCCTGGAATTGTCACAATCTAGGCTGGACTTGAATCCTCCATCTGCTACTTCCTTACCTGTAAGCTGGTTATAATAACATGTACTCCACAAACTCCTCAGGGACAAGGGCCAGGCCTGTCTTGTTCTCCACCTAATCCCTGGCCCCTAGCATGGTGCCTGGCACACAGTAACGAATGCATATCTGTTAAATGAATGAGTAGACATTGTCATGAGTATTAAATGTAATGATGTGGGTAAAATGCTTGCTTAATGGGTCCATGGGAAGTACTCAATGAATGGTAATGTTAATACTCTGTTAGGGAGGGGGGTAGGGAGGGGAAAGGTGCAGGCAGCACCACTTCACAGAGAGGCACAGACCAAGGAGAAACAGGCTTGGAAGACCATGAGCATGTCTTTCAGCCAGGTTTCCAAAGCAGATGCTGCTGCCGAAAGGTAAAGATGTGAGTGACCATGACTAAGGATATTGTTTGCTCAAACCACAAGGCTGGCAACTGGCAGCAGCCAGGGTTGAAACTTGGAGCTTCTAACTCTCAGTCGGTGTTGTTTCTGGGCCATTCAGAGGTCTTGCACCCTTTAAAGTTTTACCAGCAGATTGTTTAAGCATCCACTGTATGAAGCGCTTAGAATTTCAAATGGACTCTTATTTTTAGAAGCAGCATCCTGCTGAGCATTTGACAGTGATTGATTCATTTCCCAGTTTGTTTTTTAATAACCTTAAAGGCTACTGTTGATAACCATTTATAGACAGTTAATGTGGTACTTGCAGTTCCTGATTTCTTAGGCCGGGGACTCACTGCACTCGCAAGATGCCGAAACCAAGGTGTGAGAAGTAGGTGGGGGCATCTCCCTCCCAGATTTTCCTCACCTCTTCAAGGCTCTGGTTCACAACTCCAGTCACTGGCTGCTGCAATGTCGTACCCAGTTTGACTAAAATGTCGTTATTTTTTGTGATGACTTTATTCTTTCCATCATAAGCTGGATGATTAGGAGCTAGAGGAAGCCAGTAATTAAGCTCACCTGTCAGAGTTTTGCTGTAGTCAGAATGAAATACGTCCTCTCACTTCCCCTTTCATTTCCCTGGATGTCAAGCCATCTGAATTAAGCTCCTTATGGGAACAATATCTGACCCAAAAATGTTAGAACAGCGATTACCGAGATGGAAATTCGGTTAAGTTACCTACTTGTCGTGACTTAGAAGGGCCGTGAATTCTCTGGCTGCTTGAGAAAACTACTCATTTGTGAGGAGAATTGAGTTCCAAACCATAATAGCTAGTGGAAGCAATTTCTGAGATCACAGTATTCAGACTTGATATTCATTTGTCCCCTTGAGAAGGAATTCAGGCCAGAGACTTTCAAGTATAAAAGTGCAAAGTCCACAAAATCTCCCGATGCTGTTTGTCATCTGCGGAGAGGCCTGCCTCCTGTCTGTGGCTTAGAGAGAGCAGAGCGAGCAGATACTTTGTTTCTGCTGGTGGGCCATTTGAGCCAATGGCTAGATGAAGCTTTATTCTTGACTCTTGAAAATTATACTGTGATATACTTCAAAGGGATTCTAATGAGGACATTGGAGGCGCAAAGAATTCAGCTTTGCAAAGCCAGTTCTCCATTCCATGAAGTTTGGCATTGCTTGATTTCTCTAAGGAGCCTCTTCACTCTCCCTTGCCTGTGTCTGGGTGAGGATTGTCTTAGAGGACATTGATCATTTTCACCTTCAGTTTCCCTTTTTGCTTCCGGCATACTCATCTTGCCCACAGTTTTATCAACAGCTCCTCCAAATTCTTTTCTCTTTTCATGTGTAAGGTTTGGCAGAAATGGCCTTCCTTTCTAAAATGTTGATTAAAGACATTTTCTGAAAATCTGTCAGTCCCTAACCTTCTGACTAACACAGATGTTTTTCTCTCGCCACTGCCATATGTCTCATTTTCTCCTCCGGTGTTTTTCTCTCATTCTCTTGACCTTTCAAAGAAGTGCTTTGCCAGTAAAGAACTCACTCAGGCTTGCTGTCCCAGACTCTGCACACATCTGCCACCTCTGTCCAGGTAGCTTTAATATTGGTGAGATCTGGCTAACTCTGTCCTACCCTCCTGCTGCCTTGGGAGCCCTCATCTACTCTGTTGGTGCTGCTTCCAGAGCATTCCCCAAGGTAGGAAGTTATAGAATGTCCAGTGTGGAAGGGGCTTTATACTGAGTTCTGTCTCTCACTTCAGTTAGAGTAACTGAAGACCAGAGAGGAAAAACCACTTGCATAGTCACACAAGGAGACAAAGCAGAGTCAGAATAGGACCCCAGGCTCCTCTTGGCCCTTTGCCTTCTTGCCCTTGAGAATTCATTTCTATACACAAATGCCACACAGGAATTCAGCATCCTTACTGAGTCAGCATTGCTGTTTTCATTTATAGAGCATTAGCCATATGCTATACCCTGTGCTATATATATATTATATGTAGTATATATAAAATATATATCTAGTATATATACTATATGTAAAATATGTGGTATATATACTACATATAATATATATATAGTGTATATATATAAAATATATAGTATATATGTATATATGAAATCATCTGATTTCCACCAGGTTATCTATAAGGTAAAATCCATTTTTCAGATGAAGAAACTGAGGCAATGGTATTCTGAGGCTGGCTGGCCCTAGCTCTTGAGAGCCAGTTGTGTGTATCTTTTCCCAGTTTCGTGTATCTTTTCCCAGTTTCACATTCAGTGATGTCATACTGCTAGCTAAAATAGACGATAGCAATCAGAGCATTTCTTTATTCCCTTTCCTCCCAAGGAATATCCAGTTTTCCAGTGCACCACTCAGCTTACATATTCACTAAGCAGCTTACCTAAGGGCACACAGCAGGGAGATGACAGAGCTGGGATTTTTATCTAGGGTTTGACTTCAGAGTCTGAGCTCTTAACCAGTACTCATACTACTAGTCAACAAGGCTAGGTCTTCAATGACTCATTTCCTCTTAGACTGTAGATGGTGAGTAGGAAAAAGCAGCTTCCTGGGATCTGGTACATAGCATGGTAGCAAGGTGTGGGGTACACAAATCTATAGGGACCATACCTGGCCAGCTAGAGACGGATATCCGCAGAAGTTTTCCCAGATCTCACACCACTCCAGCCACATCAGCTTCCTTACTGTTTTCTGGTTTTCCAAGCATGCTGCCAACTCAGGGCCATCGTTGTTGTTCCTGCTATCTTAAATGCTTTTCCTCTGATCGACACGAGCTTGTTCCTTTACTTTGTTGCGTGTGCTCACTCTTGACCAACCCATCTAAACTAGCACCCCAATATTCTCTGTTCTCTTCATTTTCACAGCATGTATCACTACTGGTTTTCAAAGCACACATTTGCTTTTTGTCCTTCTCTTTCAGTGGAATGCAAGCCCCATGAAGGTTGGGGCTGTGTCTGTTCACTGTCATAGCTTCAGAATAGAGAACAGAGAGGGATTAGATAGGAAAATGAGTGAATCTCAGCTGTATTCTACTCCACGTGCCACCTTTCTTAGACTTGACCTAGGTGGTCAACTACTAGCTCACATATTCACCAGTAAAGGCAAAGGGATCTTCAAAGCCTACAACCGTCTTCTTGCTCCCTTGGAGCCTCTTCTTTCATATTCTCACTATCCCTCTGAAAACAGGCCAACAGTCATATCTGTCAGTGCTGATTTGCAGACAAATAATAGATCAAACATTTTAAAAAGGAACCTTTGGCCTCAAGAACTAATTACATTCCCATCTTGGAAGGTGACTGTGCCTGTGTCATTTAAACTGTTTAAGAGAATGGTGGAGGCTGAGTGTGGCCTTTGGCAAAGACCAGAAGAGGGTACTCAGGGAACAGCCAGCAATGGGAGAAGCTGCAGTGAGCCCTGGGCTGGGTCCTGTGCACTTATGCTCACCTGGAGGGCCACACTGATGTTGTTTCGTGTATTTTCTGGGTCATGTCCAGCAGTAAACACACAATCACTCTTACATACTTATGCACATATACGTACATTCACCTTCCTTTCTCATTTCAAAAATCTTATATATTATAGAAAATTTCAACCATAGGGACGGGAAAAGGATCATTAATAATCACCTGCCATCCCACCTGAGATAAAAATTGTGAATATTTTGATCAGTTTCCTTTTAGTCATTCATTTTTTTTCTACTAATTAACATCTGTGTATTTTGTGACCCATATTTTAAAAAACTTAATACATCATGAACATCTTTTCATGTCATTAGAGATTTTTATACACAGTCACTTTTAGTAGCCAGAAAGCAGTTGTATGAAGGTACCATAATTTGCATAACTCATTCCTGACCATTTATGTTGTTTCCAGTTATATACGATCACAGATAATACTGTGAGGGAATTTCTCATTGGTAAGTATTAGACAAACAGTGATTATTCTCATGGTCATTCACTTCAATTATTGTGAACTCAATGCCATGGACTGAACGTTTGTGTTTCCCTAAATTCATATGTTGAAGCCTTAATCCCCAGTGGGATGGTATTTGGAGGCAGAGCCTTTGGGAGATAATTAGGTTGAGATGAGGTCATGAGGGTGAAGCCCTTATGATGGCATTATTGCTCTTATAAGGAGATGAGGTATTAGACTCACTCTTTCCACCATGTGAAAATACAGTGAGAAGACAACTGTCTGTGAATCAGGAGGAATACCATTACCAAGAACCTAACCATGCTGGCACCAGATCTCAGACTTCCAGCCTCCGGAACTGTGAGACATGAATGTTTGTTGTTTAAGCCACCTAGTCTGTGGTATTCTGTAGCAGCCCAAGCAGAGTAAGACACTCCCTACTTCATGAGTCTTTCACATGTACTTACTAGAATGATACCTTTATCTTGGCCATGATGTTACCTCTAGGCCTTTGCATATTCTGTTCCCTCTGTTTGGATAGCCCTTCCACCTCAAGCATCTTTATCTTATTTCCATAGATTCTTTCCCACCTTCCCCACCCAAGCATACATTTTCTTATATTTTGATATCTCTGAAATGAGGATGAATTGAAGAGTCACTGTGCTTATTTGTGTGGTAGTAGTCATAGACTGGAGAAATATAATTCCTCTTCATTGCCTGAGGCTCAGCCTAGGCAGTACCTCCTTGGGTTTAGGTTCTCTTCTCTGGGTTGCAATAATGCCCAGGCTACTCTGTGATTGCACTAGTCAGACTGCACTGTACTTGCCTGCTTGTCGGTCTCCCCCTGCACAAGGACCTCATTGAGAACAGCAAGTGTGTCTTTCATTCCTTTATCCCCAGCTCCCAGTAGCCCAGGCTCCAGGACAGCAGCTGAAGTCGGGAAAGGTTGGGGTGGACCCAGCCCGGGATTGTCTTCTGTCCTCCCCACTAATAGGCAAATGGAATTATTTCCTCGTTCCAGGCCGGTGGAGAGCTCCTTTGCGGAGCCCTTGGCAGGTGGGGCAAAGCATCTCACCTGTCGCAGCTTTGAGGTTAATGCCTGTTTTAGGCCACTATGGGCGTATTTATTTGCTAAGAGGGAGGGTGGGAAGAAAGCTTGGTGGGTGGGGGTTTTGGCAATTCATGCCCACATGACTAGAAGAGAGCTTCCAGGAAACCACGTTACCAGCATAGCAATTGTTTTCACTGCGTTTCAGAATGACATTCAAGAGTCAAGAGAAATGCTTGAATTTCAACTTTACAAAAGGGCCTGCTAGAGATATCACCTTTCCCCTCTGTCCCTTTTGCTTAGTCCAGGATACAATGACCATGAAAAAAAGTTGGCCATTTGAGATTTTCAATGCCCCTCCTCCCAACTTTTCCCCTTTCCCTACCCCTTTCTGGGTCTTTCTCTTTTTTCTGAGTTGATCTTCCCTTATCTTCCTCTGCATGACTTTTAACTTTGCTTTTATATTAATTACCTCCAGAAGGAATGAGCAGGGTACTTGTTACATGGGAACACGCTGCATAAAGTTGGGAGACGGGAAGATCATCCTTTCTGGCTGGGAAGGTGGGTGAAGGCTTCCTGCAGGAGGCAGCTGATTCCTGAAGGCTGGGTAGGTTTCAAATAGATGAATAAGTGGTGGAGGAAGAGGATAAGTCAATCCAAGCTTAGGGAGGAGCAAGTCATGGTCAGGAAGGTGAGGCTGAAGCAAACATTTATTTATAATGTTTATAGACTACCTGCAGTAAGCTGACCTTTCTTATGTCAGTAAACCAGATGTTACTCAGACCCCTGGTTCTCCAGCTCAAGTGTCTGCATGGACTTTCTTTATTTTTACCCCATGACAACAACCCAGACTCTAAACTTAATACATTTCCAAGATTGAACCAAAAGAATCCATGATTATAAAAATATTGGTGCCCAATATAGATTTGAATGGATATTTTGTAGAGGCCATGGAGGACTGAGTTTATCTTATATACTTCACTACAAGCAACTAAAAATATCCATCAGAGGTTTCTGTTTTCCCGGAGAACTCCCCTCAGCCTACCGCGGTGTGGAGGAGTGTTGCTCTCTCCTTCCCTCACTTGCTTCCTTGCTGGCCCTTTTCTCTCCTAGATTCTTTCCTGTGAAGTCTACATTCCTCAACCTTTATTAGCCAACTCTTGCCACCATCACCCACTACTTGCACACTACAGATCCATTGTGTTAATCAACATGATCAATGATCCATATCATTGTGTCCAGATCATGGCCCTTGTGATCCACTCTTCTGCAAGAGGTTGGTTTAGCTGTAGTTTCCAAACAAATGCAATGTCTTCCCCAAGAAAAATTCTGGGGGCTAATATAGTCTCCCTGTAGTTATGTCTACATTTTCACATTCAACCCACCACAACAGCCCTTCTTTTATCTTCCTTTTACAGAGTAGACAACTAAAAATAAAGGAATTAGTTTGCCCAACATCACACAGCAGCCAAAATGGTGGAGGTGAGATCTGAACTCTATCCATTTTTTTTAATATATAAGAGCTGCATCCCATACATGGACTGTGAGGAAGGTGACTTTGATGGAAGAAAGGCTAGACATGTAGGTTGTGACCTGTCTTTGTTTCCTAGGGCTACCATAAGAAAATACCATGAACTGGTGGTTTAAATGAACAGAAATTTATTATCTCACTGCTCTAGGGCCTGAAAGCTCAAAATTAGGTTGTTGGCAGGATTGTTCCTTCTAGAGCCTCCGGGGAAGGACTTGCTCCATGCCTCTCTCTTAGCTTCTAAGGTTGCTGGCAATTCTTGGCATTCCTTGTGTTTGTAGATGCATCACTCCAACTTTGGCTTCATCTTTGCATGGTGTTCTTCTCTTCATGTCTCCTGTGTCTTCACATGGCCTTATTATAAGGACACCAGTCACAGTCACTGGCTTTACAACCCAGTGTTGTGCTAAGCTCCTATTAATCTCAATAGGGAAGGCACCAGGTTCTAGAGGCCAAAGAAAAGACCCAGAGCCAGCAAATGAGACATGGAGTTTTATTAGGTACGTACCTACAGAGCTGGTGGTAGCAGTCTGGACAGGACAACTGCCTTACATGTAGAAATGGTCCAGTGTGCCAGGCTGGTCAAGATAACTGCACAGCCTAGTGGTGGCCGCCTTGCAAACAGCACGTAGTTTATTCAGCATTTTCACTTAACACCCTCCCCTTAATGACCTACACCTGGCAACTTTATTTAACACAGAACTCAGAGCCTCAATCTCCTGTAAAGCTCATGTTCCAAGGGATGGGATGAGGGCTCAAATGTTCCTCATGGGCAAGGAATGAATAAGTAGGTTGGTTACATCTGAATTTCCTAGCTTGGAGCACACATTCAGGTGTGTCTACCAGATAAGGTCATTCTAAGGGTATGCTTAGGTTATTGCTATAAGGAGCATTTACCCTACACCCACCCTAATCCAGAATAAACTCATTTTAACTAATTAAATCAGTGAAGATCCTGTTTTCAAATTAGGTTGTATTCTGAGGTTCCAGGAGGACATGAATTTTTTGCAAGACATTATTCAGCCCAGTACAGGACCAGTTCATGAAGAGTCTAGAAGGTATTACCAAGAAATCTGGATTGTGGTCAAGGGGCAATCATGAAGGGTGATGGAGGAAAAGAATATCCAGAGTCAACCTGAAACCCCCAGGAATCTGACTGGCTCCATGTTCTTTCTTTCTCACCAGCTCCCTATGCCTTATTGCTTTATTAAGGAATTAAACAGGGTGGGCTTCCATCAGCAGATGAGTGTTTTCTGAGAGTGGCAGCCTTTTCTTCTTTTTGGAAACCTTGCATTTGCCTCTGTTGTGCCTTGGACTAATCAGTATGCCGCGTGAAACTATTTAAAGCCTGATGCATTAGTCACAACAAATCTGCTCCCGCTGGGAGTTAAAAAGACTGATCAGGGTGCCAGCTTCTTTTTGGTGAGCACAGTTTGTTTTCCCCCTTAATTCATTTGCATCCAGCCCCTTGGATTTCTCAGACGTCATGCACAGAGCCCCTTTCCTGAATTGCCCCTGGTACAGCGAGAGCTGCCAAGGCCTGGTCAGGCCACCTTTGAAAAACCTTTCTGAGGACAGATGCTGAGACCAGGCCAGGGGCCAAAACAGGAGGGGCTGCTGGGCTGGGCTGGGCTGATCCACGGGGAAGACCCTGATGCCCAGAGAACACACTGTGCCAGCTGGAAACAGTTAAAAATGTCCTCGGTGACTGCTTCAGTGCCCTGCTCTGACCTATTCCCAGCAAATGTGGGGCTGGGAATGTTGTTTTGAAGCTGAGAGAGCACTAGAACCTTGGACCTGCTCTCCTGGTGGAAACCACAGGCTCCATCTGCCTTTGTGGTGCTGCCAAACCCTTGACTGTCCTATAAGGGAGTGGATTTTGGAGAATCACAGTTGGCCCCAATGAGTGTGCAGAGGCCTAGGGTTCCTGTTTATTTTTAGCAGGAAAACTCAGCATGGCAGAGTTTCTCCATACTGCCTCATAGGGTGTCCTCAGATTCTGGGGCTGCAGGTTGCACAAGAGAGCAAGCCTGGGTGGTGACAAGAAGAGAGTTTGAATTTCTGAATTAAAGCCTTTTGCTCCTCTGCCTCGGGTGAACTGTGTGACCTTGGGCAAGTTACTTGACCTCTCTGAACATCAGTTATATCAGCTATAAAGTACAGTGGGTAATTCGTCTTCATCATAAGATTCAGCAGCATCAACTAAGAGGACTTGTGGGAAAGTGCTTCATAGGCTGCATGGTGAGCGATGGGATGGTGTAAAGGACATGAATAGCCCTGTGTTTGGTGCACAGTAACAGTTTACATTTATTGAGCGTGTGGTATGTGCTAGACATTGTTCTGGATACTTTCCATGGCTTGTTCCTATTTAATCCACACAAAAGCCCTAGGAGGTACTGTTATAATCTCTATTTTACAGATGAGGAAACTGTGGCTTAGAGAATTTTATTTGCTGAAGATCAAACAGTGAATTAATTGCCAAAGCCAAATTCAGACTCTGGAGCCTGCAGTCTTACCCCCTGTCTCTCTGTGCTACCTCTTCCAGTGTCATCATTATCATTATCATCATCATTGCCCAGTTACTGGAACCTAGTCTTTGACAAACCCTGAAAACATTATACATTGTCTCTAATCCTCATAGCATCACAATATTGACTCATTACAATATTTACATTGTGGTTCCACTTCATAGATGTGGAACGTTGAGAATAAAGGGTTTTGTTCACTCCATTTATTGAGCACCAACATCTATTTGAGCACCAGGACACAAAGATGAACAGGACAGGAGGGCTCCTGCCCTCATAGAACATATATTTTAGTGTGAAGGAACCAGGTGATGTAATACATAAGCACAGTAATTTCAAGTAATACTGAAGGCAGCGAAGAAAATAAAACCAAGTAATGTGTCAAGTGATGGGCCAGGGAAGGCCTCTCTGAGGAGGGGCTGTGTGTGCTGAGGCTTGAGTGGTAACGAATAGATAGCCACGAAATGCATGGGTGATGGAGAGGGTTTGGAGGAGCTGAAGCCAGGCGAAGGATGGTGTGGGTCAGAGGAGCAGGAGGCAGTGGCTGAAAGTGGGGTGACTTTGTTATAAGAGGCAGTATGGGGGACCAGGAATCCACTCCCACCAATATATGGAGTGAGACATGATGGCCAGGGACAGGCCCAGGCCTCACAGGGCAAGGTGATCTGAGCTGATAGGCAGCCCCTGTGGTGGGTGAACTGAGCAGGTTGCAGGGGAGTGGGGCTCAGGCTTGGGGCCCAGTGGAGCCTTCTCCTGTTTTGCTGCAGTGCAGTCAACTGACCTAGCGGAATGTTGGTTCCCTTCACATCAGCTCTGGCTGGTTGTGACACTGGTGCATGGGGGATTGGCGAGGCTGGCAATCACCCTGTGACTAGACCCAGCTAGCTGCGGGAGAGGGAGCCATGACCTCCCCAGGGAGGCAGAGCAAGTGCTTCTGCCCTCTTTTCCACAACCCCCAGGAGATCACTGATCTTAATTAATTACCCCCTCGGAGGATTTTGGAGGAGCCCTCATGTCTATAGAGAATTGCTGGTGGATATTTTAAAGAACCTAGTAAGATTTGCTCCCCTCGCTTCTTTCTTGAGAGAAAAAAGGTTCTTTTGTGCAGTTGATCAGAATAAAATCATAGAAGTTTGGACCTGAAAGACACTTTAATGATAATCTTGTCCAACACTCTCACTTATAAGAAGAAACTGTGGCTCAGGTATTATTTGAATTTAGTGTTATGAAAAATAGTCGGTGAAACTCTTTCTGGGAAAAAACAAAAACCAAACAAATGCACTTTTCCTGACGTAGTAAACAGAGTAAATCGACTGCTTGGTTGAAGAGAGGCCAGCAACGGCACAGAGTGGGGCCTCTGGTGCTGGGTATGCCTGGGGTTGGCTCGCACGTGAGGTGCTTAATAGCTATATTTTCTTGAGCAAGTTGCTTCTTGTCTCTAATTTCTCAGTGTTCTGCTTTGTAAAATATAAAAATGATGTCCACTTCGTGGGGTTTTTTAATGTGAACTGAAAAAATATATATACAAAGTGCTCATCACATCCTGAAGAATCAATATTCAGTGAATGATTACTGCTGTTGCTGTTTGAGGTGCAGGTGCAGAAGATGCAGATGAGTGGTGTTGTGGAGCATGCAGAAATGCAGGGGTGGGGTGGGGATAAGGTGGTCCACAAATGGCACTGTCATTCTCTTGAGCTCAGCCCTCCATAGCATCCTTCAAAGTTGATTTTTTTGGTAAATTTCCAAATATATAGGTGTTATCCTGCCTCTGAAACTTTTTCTGAAAGAGGCAAATGAATAGAATAACACCTATGTATTTGGAAAAGGAAAATATTTCTGGTTAAGTGAGAGTTCCAGCAGATGAATTAGGGTTTAAAACAGAACTGTATCATCATTTCATTTCAAAGGCAGCCCAGCATATCTGCTAATGTGAGTTTTGGCATTGCTCCTCTGAGAGACAGGCTGGAGAAAGACACCTTCTGTCTAACCCAGCCATTCTAGGACCCTGTCCTTTGCCCCATTCTTAGGACCACTCCCAACCCAACTCAAGGGCAATCCAGTAGGTTTATAAGATGGCAATTGATCTTATCATCCTACTAGCATCATATTATGGCTTAGCTGAAATAATACCGGACAGTGATTAGTTATTTCCCTCCTAGCTTCTGGGAAGAATGCAGGCATGTTGCAGGAAAACAAAAGAGCCATGCACACATTGACTCACAAGCTCTGGGAAATGACCATTTGCTGGTGACGAAGCACTGACTTGTCCCTTTGGTGGGCTCTTCAAAGGCCTAGCTGGGTCTCACTATGCCAGGCTTCTTTTCCCTCTGTAGAATGCAGTACCTATCTTCATGTTATGCAAACAGCATCTTTTCAAAGTAAAATTTAGAAGAGTAAGAGAGAAGAATCTAATGCCCTTTGTGAGAAGGAATTTAGTTAGGAGAACCAATATTGTCCAATACACTAGGTTAAAAAGAACCAGTTATGAACTACAAATGCAGTTGACTTTGGCCCTGAGATCTGTAGGGAAAACTAGGGAGAAAAAATAGTAACGAATCATCAGCACAAGCAATATTTGCTTGTGAGTTCTTCCAGTCAGGGGCATAAATAAGTAATTCTGTCCTGGGATCCTATTGCATTTGCTTTGTTCCCCAAGGTATAGAATTTGGAAAAATACCAGTGCTAGTGGTTCTTCTGTTTTGGGGAATAAATAAAAGGAATTCCCCATGGGAGTGCTGTTCTTTGGAAAACTTCAGTTTACCTGAGTCCTTTGTTGAGACGGAGGCCAGAGTGAGTCTGAAGTGGCTGGTGGGAAATCCAACCACAGGGACCTCTCAGACCAACCCTGAAGTCAGGGTTGCTGTGGATGTCCAGAATGCTCAAGGAGAGGGCTGTCTGGAGGCCTTTTGTCTTTGGGGACTTATTCATTCATTTATTTTCTTTTTATTGAGTACCTACCATGCATCAGGCACTGTTCTAAGCAATGTGGTACAAGAATGGCAAGATTTCTATTCTATGGAATTTACATACTTGTGAGAGATATGTACAAAACTCAAGTAAAAAAATGCAAAAATAAGTTTATTTCAGTGAGCGACAAGTACTATGAAGAAAGTAAAGTAGAATGATATGCTCAGAGGAGTGACGGGGCAACTTTGTATGAGGGGCTCAAGGAAGACCACTCTGAGGAAGCAGCATGAAAACTGAAGAACCCACCAGGTAAAGACCAGTGAGCCTGATCCAGACAGCACAAAGGCTCCAGGTGAGGACAGCCTTGGCTTTTCAGTGAACACAGTGATGGCCAGTGTCACTGGGGCCTCATGAGTTAGTGGCTGTTTCAGCTTTACACCAGCCTACTGTAACGCCAACTGCAATGTCCACTCACGTAGCCATCTCCTAGGGAAGAGGGAGGAAGGGATGTCTAAAACTGCTTTGAGGACCAGCAGAAATTACTGATAAGAGGACTTATCCTACCCTCCTCATCTCCACATTTTACCTACCATTGAGTTCTGTTGGTTCATGCTCCTGGTTTTCTCCTAGGTAAGTCCATTTCTTTTCATGTTCATTACCTTCACCCTGGTCCAAACCATCTACATCTTTCCTCTTGTTTACTGAACCTTGCCCATTCTCCACACTGTGGCCAGAATGATCTTTTAAAATCTCAAATCTTGGCTGGGTGTGGTGGCTCATGCCTGTAACCCTAGCACTTTGGGAGGCCAAGGCAGGCAGATCACCAGAGGTCAGGAGTTCAGGACGAGCCCCGCTAACATGGTGAAACCTAATCTCTACTAAAAATACAAAAATTAGCTGGGCGTGGTGGTACATACTGCTACCCTCGAGGCTAAGGCAGGAGAATTGCTGGAACCCGGAAGGTGGAGGCTGTAGTGAGCCAAAATCGTACCACTGTACTCCAGCCTGGGTGACAGAGAGAGACTCCGTCTCAAAACAAACAAAAAACCAAAACAAACCCTCAAATCTGATCATGTCAGACAAACCCACACATATGTGCTGAATACTTCATGACTCCCTGTTAGCATAAAGATCCAAATCCCTACAATGATATGCAAAGCCCACTCTATGCAAATTCCTAACTTCTTCTCTAGCATGTTTCTAGACATCTGTGCCTTTATTTTCCATGCTCTGGCTACACAGGCTTTCTTCCAGTTGTTGCAATATGCTGTAATAGTTCTGGCCTCAGGGTCTTTGCACAAGCCTTGATGGCTCCTAATCTGTTCGCCATGCACCTTGGCCTCAGCAACTTCTACTTGGGTCTCAGTATAGTTATTACTTCATCAGGGAAGTCTCCTTTACTCCTCAACATCAATCTATTCCATAGGCCTTTGGTTACCTGTTCCCAGTAGCACTTCATATTTTCTTCATACTTCTTAGCACACTTGTATTTACTTGTATGTCCTCTTCCTGCACTTGTCCATAAGCTCCAGGAGGGCAGGAACCTTGTCTGTCTTGTTCACTACTTTGTCCTCAGCACTTTAAAAGTATCTGGAGCACAGAAGATACGTGATATGTATTTGTTGGAGCAATGAAGAAATGAATGCTCACAAAGATCTTGGATCTTAAATGTTTCACTTGAATACGCTACTTGCTTTCAACAAAATGAAATAACAGGAGACTGTCTGTATTTTCTGTTCCATTTCTCTGTCCGATAGAGATGGTGATTGATATCTGGAGTTTAAGAATAAGCATAGCATGCAAGAATTCTGGCAGATGAACAACCTGCTTAGGAAGTCTGTTCTTGCCTTCGACTATCAGAACAGTGTTATTTTCTTTGGCTCAAAGGAATCTAAGACTGTGTGTACTGAGGGAAATGGTAGAGACCCACGGTGTGGAGTCAGGGCCAGGGGTGAGACTCAAATAAGAATCAAGTGAAAGAGGGTTATGTGAAGCCTGGGGGCGACATTGCCTTTCTCAGTGGCTGCAGAATTAGAACATTCCCCCTTGTGTCATTGTGGAAGTGAATGAATTAGGCTCCGTTTTATGCTATGCCTGGAAAAATACCAATGCCGTACTCACACAGTTTCTGAAAGCAAACCCTAAATGCCACTCCGTCTCAGCTCCATGAGAGACTGCTAAGGAAAAAAGAGGCAACATTCACAGACCATGGGAAATATCACTGAAGTGAAAAAAGATTAAAGCTATGGATTTGTTTACCTTTTTTGAAGTTACACACCCCTTCGGAAATATAACAAAAGCTATGGACCCTCTTTCCCCTTCACTGCCCTGCCCACTGCAAAATGTATGGCCATATAACATCCTTCTATCCTTGGAGACCCCTCAGGTTAAAAAATCCCAGTTAGTGGGTCTGTCTGGAAATTGAGCAGAAATAAGCTAATAAGAGATGGCAAGGAATCACCAGTTAGACAATGTTAAGTCTAAAGAATAAAATAGAACTAGTGCTCTATAATTAGATTTTTCCTTTCCTGAAGTTCTTCACTTTTTAGAACAAGTGGATTGGCACAGGACGAACGTGTGCCTTAGTGAAATGAGTCAGACCTCTAGGGTCTTGGAGGAAGCATTCCTGGGTGAAATCAAGGCGGCCAGCCACTCTCAGCACCTTCCTGGATTCAGCTCTCCACAGGGATGCATCCTCTAAAATGTAAGCGCCACCTGAGATTTTAGTCTGTCTTGTTCACTGCTGGTCCCCAGGATGTGGACCTCAGTGCTGGGCACTTAGTAGCTGCTCAGTAAAGATATGTGGAATGTATGAATCAATTAGTCAATCTTAGATTGTCCCAGTTCCCAAAGCTCTCCTAGTTTTGTTCTGAGTTTATCTGGTTCCTTAGTTTTCATTTATTTGTTCAACAACTAGTCATTGAGTACCTCTTTGCCTTCCAATAGATCCTAATTGTTCTTAGGCATAGAACAATGCCTAGTTGAAGATCTCTCGTTATACCTGCATTAAAACCTCAGTTTTGCTCTGTGGGGGTGATGAAAGCCTCAGTTTCCTCAACTGTAAATGAAATGTGAAAATTAAATAAGGTCATGCAGTTAAAGTACTTAATGCGGTGCTTGCCACACAGCAGTGTGTTGCTTTAATAAATATCAGGCATTTTCATTACTTGGCTCTGCCATATAGTTCATAGCTTCCTTTGGGATCCTCTTCATTCCTTTTTTTTTTTTAATTTTATTCTAAGTTCAGGGGTACATATGCAGGTTTGCATAGGTAAACTTGTGTCATGGGGGTTTGTCGTACAGATTATTTTACCATCCAGGTATTAAGCCTAGTACCCATTAGTTATTTTTCCTGATCCTCTCTCTCCACCCCACTTCTACCAACAGTTCTGAACCCAGAAACTAATTGCTGCTATCGATACAGCAAGTAAGTGTAGCCTTCAGACAGTCCCAGCATGTTCAACGTTGGCTGTATTTAAGGGTTAGAAACATTATGAATTTTCCCCTTCTTTCCATTTTTTTATATTTATAATTTTAATTAATAAGCATGTATTTTATAATTAAGAAGTACTGTATAAGAAGAAGTATTATAATGAAAACATGTGTTTATTTAATTGTACTAAATTCAGAAGTAAGAAACAAGAAAATTTTATTGTCCCTGGTCTGTAGAAACAATTCCAGACAACTGGGAGAACTCTACTTGTCCATTGTGTCCCCAAATAAAAATACCTCAACACAAGTACCAAGAAAGGAAGGGCATATTCCTAAGTACACAAACATGTATTGTTCATGCTAATCGATGTGGTGTTAAGAAACTTGAACTCCTGGCTTTATTTTCTTATCAGTAAAACAGGAGAGGCAAATGGAGAATTTTTTCCTTATAGGTGGTTGTGAGGATGAATACGAAATACTTCACATGTAAGAGTAAGTCTTCAGTACATTCTTTTTTCTTTTCTTTTCCCAAATAGCATCCGGGACATCACCACTCTTTATGTTGTATGTGTGTGCGTTTTGCATGGATGTATATGTCCACGTCTCCACTTGATGTCTAATCACCTCAAACTGGTCTTGCCCAAACCAGAACTCTTAATTTTTCAAACTCATCTCACAGACTGTTTCTCCCTTAGTCTTCCTGGTGCCATCTTTGTCAGTGGCACCAACACTTGCCCAGTTGTTCAGACTAAAAACCTAAGAGTCGTCCCTCACTCCTTTCTTTCCCTCACACTCATATTCAGTTAGACAACTTTGCCAACATATTTCAGAATTGATCCCTCTTTACCACACCCACTGCTACTCTCCCAGACACTACCCTCCTTTCATTCCTGTGCTAGTGTCCTGGATCTGACCCCTCTGCCACCACCCTGGACCCTGCAGTCATCTCTATGTGGTGTAGCCAGAGTATAGGCACTGACAGATTTACATCAGGTTGTTCCACTTGTTTGCTTAGTACCCTCCAGTGAATTTTATTTCCAGAGTCTTCTGATAACACTGGAAATAAAATTTGAATGGCTTACTATTCTGTAGGTCTCTATATGAGGGATAAGCAAACTTTTTCTATAAAAAGCCAGATAGTAAATATTTTAGGTTTTGTGAGCCAAATAGGAGTCTATCACACCATCATCGTCTTCTTCTCCTCCTTCTTCTGTCTCCTCCTTCCTCCCCTTGCCTCCCCTTCCCTTCTCTTCCTTCTTTCCTCCTCCTCCTCCTTCTTCCTCTTCCTCTTCTTCTTCCCCTTCTCTCTGTCTCCATCTCCTTCTCCTTCCAACCCTTTAAAAATGGAAAAGCCTCACGCCTGTAATCCCAGCACTTTGGGAGGCCAAGGCAGGTAGATTGCCTTAGGTCAGGAGTTCATGATCAGTCTAGGCAACATGGTGAAATGCTGTTTCTATTAAAAATACAAAAAAAAATTATCTGGGCATGGTGGTGTGTACCTGTAATCCCAGCTACTCAGGAGGCTGAGGCAGGAGAATCACTTGAACCAGGGAGGTGGAGGTTGCAGTGAGCTGAGATTGTGCCACTGCCCTCTAGCCTGGGCGACAGAGTAAGACTCTGTCTCAAAAAAAAAAAAAAAAAAAAAAAAAAGGAAAAGTTGTCCTTAACTGATGGGCTTGCAAAAACAGGCTGAGGGCTGGCTCTGGCCCCTGGGTGGCAGTTTGCTGACTCTTGCTCTGTATGAGCTGGCCCAGCGCTTCTCTCCTGCTCATATCTTCTTGTTTATTGCTTGGCTCACTGTGCTCTAGCCTCAGTAGCTTGCTTGCTGTTTTGGGGCACACTGGTCACATTCTGCTCAGGGCTTGCACACTCCTGTTCCCTTTTCCACAACATTGGACCTTCAGGTCTTCCATGTGGCTTGCTTCCTGCCTTTGTTTAAGCCTCTGCTTACAGAAGCTCTTCTTGGAGAAGTCTCTGAGAAGCACCTCCAAAATTCTCTCCCTCGTCCACCTCAGGCACATGCTATTCCTCAGTGGTTTCTCTTCCTAGGACTTACTATATCTTTACTTGCTTGTTTGTCACTAACGCTGCCCTAGCATCAGCTCTTCCAGTGCAGGTGCCAGCTTTGTCTCATTCCTCACTGTCCCTCCTATCACCCAGAATAGAACCTAGCACTTAGTGGTCATTTAAAAAAATATTTGCTGGATATATTAATAAACATAAGAACAATTTTGTCATGTAGCCAGCTGGTTTTCAACCACTGCAGTGCTATTCATTTGCAACAAGGCCCTCTTTTTAAATCCTCAGCCCTGTTGGTTCTGTGTAATACAAAGAGGAATCGGATGAAGGTGCCAGGCAGTGCTCGGGGTGCCTGTGAACTGTGAGAGGCCAGTTCCATGTGCTGTCATGGTCTGAAGGATGAATCCAAGTGTGAACATGGCGATGGGGGAAGAGGGGAGCTTAGCCAGGCTTTGATGTGAGGGGAACTGTCCAGCTCTCAGGAAGCTGATGTCATTAGAGCATCCCTGGACAATAAGTGCTGAGTAGAGCCAATGCTGATGTCTCTTAAGGAAGGAGTGAAATAGCTCCCGGAGCCAGAGCAGTGCTGAGATAAAACTATCTTTCCCAGGAACACACAGCTGAGCCAGCCTGCAAACCAGTTGGTGTGGATGGGGACTGGATGGTGCTTATCAGTCCTGGATGGATTATGGTGTGAAAAGCTGGTAGTTCTGGAGTCATGAGAAGCTGGTACTTCATGGAGCATGGTGCCTCTCAGCTCCAGATGTGAACCCTCCTACCCCTGGATCTCCATTTTTTTTTTGAGATGGAGTCTCACTCTGTCTCCCAGGCTGGAGTGCAGTGGCAAGATCTCAGCTCACTGCAACCTCCACCTCCCGGGTTCAAATTGTTCTCCTGCCTCAGCCTCCTGAGTAGCTGGGATTACAGATGCATGCCACCATGGCTGGTTAATTTTTGTATTTTTAGTAGAGATGGGGTTTCACCATGTTGATCAGGCTCGAAA
>PVKP010035900.1:0-22888 GCA_004027715.1 Plecturocebus donacophilus | reverse complement strand
TAGGGGAGGGATAGCATTAGGAGAAATATCTAATGTAGATGACGAGGTGATGGAAGCAGCAAACCACCATGGCACCCGTATACCTATGTAACAAACCTGCATGTTCTGCACACGTACCCCAGAACTTAAAGTATGATTATTTTTTAAAAAATCTAAAAAAACATTTTTTTAATTTAGAAAAAAAGAAATAGCAGAAGTCTATCCTTCTACAAAGTTCAGCCAAGATTTCATAGCAGAGTATGTTGATTAATTTCACTTTAGAGAATGCATTCATGGAGCTCACGCTCAAAATAACACCTCCAACTATGCGCAGAATTTTTGAAGTTTAGCATTTCCCCAAACATTCCTGAAAGTGGGATCCCAAACATTCCAATGAAGACTGGTAGTGGTACGAGTCCATGACCCTGAGATTCCAGGAAGCTTTCTAGACTCAGCAGAGGCTGTGCTGTGCCATCAGATCCCCCTCCAGGACCAAGGCCCTCCTTCCAGCTGCCAGGAGGTCTGACTGCTGATCACTCCCAAGGGATTCTTCCCCAGAACTGCCCACAGTAGAAGGAGGCCGCCTTACCCAAAGTTTTGCCCCTCTCAGGGGATGGCAGCATCTAATGACTGTCCTACAAAGTGTCTGGGGGTAGAAAGGCCCAGTATCCTTACCTCAACCACGAACAGCTCTGTGAGGCCATGCAGCCCAAAGCTTCCCCTTGGATTAGCTGAGCTCTGAGTAGTAGCCGCACCTCAGTCCACCTCCTCCGTCTGCCCGGTCCGAGATAGCAGAGGTGGAAGTCTTACTCCTCACAGGTGTTAATCCTGAGAGCACGGGCAATCTCCAATTCAGCACCTGAAAGCACTTGCAGTCTCCAACTCAGCACCTGAGAGCAATCTCCAACCCAACCCAAGGGACTTTACAACGAGAGTAGCTGGAGGGCAACATAGAGACAGTATAATTCAACTTTTCCTTTTTTGTGAAAAATAAAGAAAACTCAGCTAAGAACAGTTAAACAAGTTCCGCTGAATTAAACAACTAGTTAGTTCCAAGGCCAGAGCCTCTATTTCTAAACTTACAGGTGGGTGTTCCTTTATTAGTGTTTTCTTCAAGGAACTTTTAAGTAAATGTCACCTAACAAAATCACATTTGAGTTTAAATCTGGCCAAGTAACAGTTAACATTCCATCTCTTTGCAGGGTCCCACATGCCATATCATATTTCTAGAAACTCCACTAAGGAAGAAGGGTCAGAATGCATTAGAGAGATTTAAGGGATCAGGGCGGTCGAGGTAGAACTAACTTTCCTCTGCATGCTACTGGAGCTATGCCAGGATCTTTATATGTTATCTTACTTAGCCTTCAGAGCAACTCAGTCGAGGGAATATTCCTATTCTTCCTTAACAAATGAAGGAACTGAGGTTCAGCTAGGTCATGTAGGAACTGACCACAGAGCCCTTGATGTGTCCATTCCCCCAAGCACCTCACTGGGACTCCAGATAAACATTCATTTTCTCCCTTGGCTCAGCAGGCTTGCAAATATGAAAGCTTCATTATCATTTACCTACGTGATTCTAATTAAAGACAGCTTCACCCCATAATATACCTGTTAACTTGACTCGCTATAAATAAAAATCAACAATGCTACACTTTGCAGAATGTGATTAGCGTTTATGAGTTCATAGTGCCAAAATAAATCATTGATTTTGAAAGATCAGTAAACCTAAAACACATTCTTACAGTTGTGTAGCCACTATAAAAAATTTACAATGACATCCCTTAACTAGGCACTTAAGAAATCATTTGGCAGTTTACTTTTTGCCAAATGCCATACATTGTTTTAACATCAGATAGAAAGCAAAAGTTATTTATAGATTGAAATATAACACTATTAAAGCTCAATCTTATATACAGTAACACATTCCAAATAGAGTCTCAACACTATATTTTAAAGAGCAAATCATTTCATTCAATACCAGCATATGAATATCATCTTCTTAATAGAGTACCAGATGTGTGACTAAGATTCCAAAAGAGGAAACAGTTAAAAGAAAAATCTAATAATGTCAATGGTGTATTTTTTACCTTAACCTGAAAATTAATTTTTGTGACTAAACTTTTAAAACCTGTTTTAAAATATATATATCTGTGAATCATAGGAGACCAGTCAACAAGAGTCACAGTTAAATGTGAGTTTCCAACAACGGACGTTGCTTTTACCAATGCTAGACTTTGACATTTTAGTTAATCTAAGTAACTTTTTAAGAGATTATAATTTCCTATTTGGGCATAGAGACACAACATTTTTAGCCTTGTAGGACTGTGTTTTCATAGTAAGATAAGCCTTTGGATAATTTCCCTTTGGGGAAATTCTAGTATTTGTGGTTTTATGAGCACCAATTGTTATACTTTAGTTTTATCAAGGCAGCTTCTGGATTCTATAAATAAAAGAATTTTAAAATATGTGATAATTTTTAAATAAATAAGCAAGAAATGGAAAATAATCTTAATGCAAACTGATTATGGCTCTAAAAGTGAAGGAGCTGTCTCCATTCTTGCACAAACACACAGAACAATGTTTTATTTATTTCCAACACATAGCATGACTATCATTGGTTTTGAGGGCTATCACTGGTTTTACTTTACAGGCTTAAAAATTAGTGGGCATTATAGATACGGGAAGATGAGATAAAATAAGAGGTAAAATATTAAGAGTGTCCTCTCAGATTACTATTTTCTATTTTTCTCTATAAGAAAATCAGTTCCTTCCCAAATAGGGATGTAAGATAAAATAAAGGACACGCAAGTAAATTTGAATTTCAAGTAAACAAGTTTTTTTTTTTAAATATAAGTGTGTCCCATGCAATATTTGTATTGTGCATATGAATCACCTGAATATCTTGTTAAAATTCAAGTTCTAATTCAGCAGGCCTGGGATGGCGTCTCAGTGTCTGTTTTTTTTAAATTTGCTAAATCTGGCAACGTATCCTAAATTATTTTTAAAGGAAGAAACTGCTGAAGAGAATACCATTAAATGCTTATTTGTGGGCTAACATTTAACACTAATGTATGAAGTGATTGTTTTTTTACTTACATATTTGGTTCAGTGCCTTCTCTAAAAACTCTGGAATGCTTGCAAAAATTAAAACCCCGAGTAGACTTTTGAAAATATTATTTATGACATTATCATCTATGTGTATTTTTTCTTCATCTTTCAGGGTCCATTCTCTACTCAGTCATGTTCATCATGAGCTGAACACCAAAATCAGCAGGAGAACTTCTTTAAAATCCTGATACCCGGCCACGTTCCACTTAATTAAAGACAAATCTCTGGAGGGGTAGGATGGGACCTAGACATATGTGTTTTTAATCTTCCCAAGTGATTCCAATTGCAGCCAAGATTGGAAACCTGCCCTAATCCTTGCTAAACAAAGTGTGGTCTGGGAACCAGCAACATCAGCCTCAGTTAGCAACTTGTTAGTATCATAGAATCTCAGGCCCCACCCTAGGCCTTTCGAATCAGAACCTGCATTTTAACAACATCTCCAGGTGATTCATATGCACATTACAGTTTGGCAAACACTTCTCTAAATCACTTAGAGATAACAACTAAGTGGAGCCATGCTTATGACTTTCACAATGTTATTAACTAGAATTCTAGAACATTCCAAGATAGTAAAACTTGTGTAGGTAAGTATAATTACTATAGAAGGGACCCAAAGAAATTGTCAGTACTCTCCCAATCCAGTCACTTTAGGCTTCCAACAGAAATAAGGTGAACTACCCAAAAAGACACAGCTGGCATCAATTCTCAAAGGACAACACACCTGATCCCAACTAAAACTCTATAAGCCAAGAAGTCAACATCCAAACAGGGATGGTTTCCTTTCCCTCTCCCCCTAATCCCAGTTCTAATCACTAAAGCTACCTTTCTTACAGAAATATAAAGTTGCTATGCCCCACTTAAGGCCCTTTGTCCCAAAGTGCTGGTTTATCTGTAGTGACTTGCTAGTATGTTTTCCAAGTCATGAATTTGCCGGTTTCTTGCACATGTTCCATCAAGTGATGGAGTGCTCTTTCTAAATGATGGTACATTCAAAGAAACCTGACAAGGTAACCTAAACACCAGAATCAAGCATTCACATCAAAGCTCAAAGCTAGATGTTAGGATGTGTAGCGTATCTGGAAGCCTTCCTATCAAATTGTCTTTCCACATATAACTGGAGTTTTATTTGCAGTCAGTTTCTTGCGCTAAATAATGTCCTCGGCTTCTGCAGTTAATATATAAGTACTAGAGTCCTAAGATGTTATCATATTTATTTTCTTAAGTCTTAGGGTTCAATTAATTTATCAACTTTTTCAACCTGAAAGGAGAGAGAGACGAATTCTGAGTTCCTGAAGACATGAAGAATCAGGAAAGGAAATAAACAGACAGGAGTATACAGGGTACCAAAGGAAAACTGTCTAGTGTATCATTTTACTTTCAAATGACCCTGATTAATACCTGAAGACGAAGCTTCCAATCTATATGAACAAGAATGCTTCATATTTGTATAATTATCTTGCAGTTGTTTCTAATTCATTTGAACTATAAAAGAACTATTTTAGTAGAGAATGGCCAGCTGCTGAGTTTAAAGAAATATATTTCAGGGAAACATTAAGACATACTAATTTTTAGTTTTCATACATTACATATCATACCATATAATAGTGTGGAGCTGAAGCAGAGAAAAATTGAGTACATTTAGAGTGAATCTGGTGAATAAAGATTTCTGAGCATATTTTCAGTTTTATTATATTTCATGAAGTGAGCAAGAAAAAATTGTGAAGGAGTTTCTCATCTCAAAAGCCTATCTGTATTGATATCAGAAAAGAGTAGGGGTGCAAAATGACAGCAGCTAGCCTGCCCTTTCACCTTCCTAACAGGGCTGGTGGCAGCAACGAAGCTTAATCAATGCAATGGGAGTGACATTTTGCAGTCAAATCAAATTAAATGGAAATGAAAGGAAAATCTGAGGTCCAACCTAGAGGCTGTCCCTCTTACCACTGAGGTCATCTCCATGGCAACTAAATGCTACAAATGTATAGAGTAAATCCTTAACAAATCTGCAGAAAGCATGTCCAATTGAATATGATAGTGTCTGTCGCTGTATTTTGTAGCTTTCTAAAAGCTTACACTAGAAGTAACAAAAAGGACTTCAGCCAGTAAGTAAGCAGAACCGCACACTTAATCTGACCACTACTCAATGACAGAGATGCTCAACTTCTGAAAGAATAAACTTGAAGTAAGTGAGCAACTTCAAGACAGACCCAGTTAAGTGGATTAGGTTCAAACTGCAATGTTTTGCAGAATTGTTTTTACTTTGACTTTCTCAGTTTAGAAATCTCCTAGTTCCCTGTGAAAGCATTTTCACATCATGAGGAATAATTTGTATGGGATTACATCAAACCATCCCATTATCTTCTCTCGAGCACTCCCTCGGAGATGCATTTCCCCCTTTTGGAGGGTGTGTTAAGAGCAGGTGGATTTTAGGGTTGTAAGAATGCAGCACTGTAGTGGTAAAAAACAAGAAAACATCAGTAGTAATAGCTCTTTCGTAGTAGTTTGCTGCACACAGAGTCTTCCAGAAAACCTGAACTCATCCCTGTAATGTTCCCACATATATTACTACACCTCATGGTCAGTCCAAACTGACTTAGGTAACTTGGAGTTGGTTTCCTCTTGTAGACCATATTTTTTTGGATAAAGCATATTCATATCACCAAATGCACTTCCCCTGCAACTGCATAAGCAATGGATTCTTGCTGTCCCCAAACAGCGTAAACTATCACACATTTATGCATGTTTAGCTTGAGATTTGGGTGCCCTCTACTAAGTGACAACACATTTACAGAAGGAAGAATAAAGAGGAAACTACGGATGCCGGGTTTTCCCATTGATACGTACTGAATTTCTTGCATCAGCTGTTCAACAAGAAACGTTATTTTGTAGGAGAATTTATGGCACTGACATGTTCCAAGCTAGTCGTTTAATTAAGTCAGAAAAGTGGCCACTAGGATTCTAATTTTGAACACAGTGAATTTGGATGTTGCTAGTGATGCCATTACTGTGCAATATGAAAGATGTCAATGGATTTACACCTTAGATAAGAGAAATGGGAGGATGACAATTGATATAAACTGACAATTTTTGCCCAAATGCATAAAGCCATGGGTCATCATGGCATTGTATATTATATTCCACTCTGTTAAAACAGCAATACACTCTAATGAATTAATTTCTAAGAAGAAATACCTGCTTTCTGAATGGAGGTAAAAACAGCAGCAGTTACCTGAAGATAACAATAATCCTTCACCATATATATGCCACTTATTATTATCTTTTTTTAAAGTAGCACTAATTTACTTTGTCTTGGATATTATGTCTAGCAATTTTTCAAACTTTATGTAATAATAGTAATAAAACCTAACCTTCATTGAATACTTACTCTGGCAGTGATGATAGCCAAGTAAAATAAAAACCTGCTCTTCTTTGAGACATCTTTCTCTTGCATGGCATCAATGTTTAAAGTTTATAATAACTACAAAGCAATTTTGTTTCCCATTATCATCTCTATAAAATTATACTTTGGTTTAATATAATGGAATATTCCCTGGTCTTAGAGACTCTAATCCCAGCTCAGTTATTAATTGATAGCACTTTGGGTTACATCATTTACCTCTGTCTTGCCAATATTCTCCACTGCAAACTGAAGCTAATTCTACTGGCCCTTCTTACTGCACAGGATTATCTGAGGAGGCAGTGATACAATGTACAATCATGCATCGCTAACAACAGGGATGCATTCTGAGAAACGCGTCATTAGGAAATTTCTTCCTTGTGTGAACATCACAGTGTACTTACACAAACCTGGAAGCTATAGTCTCTTACACACCTAAGCTATATGGTATAGCCTATTGCTCCTAGGCTATAAACCTGTACAGCCTGTTACTGTACTGCAGGCAACTGTAACACAATGGCTAGTGTGTATCTAAACATAAATAAGCATAGAAATGTACAGTAAAAATACAGTATTATAATCTTATGGGACCACCATCGTATATATGCAGTCTTTCCTTGAAGAAAACGTCATTATGCAGTATATGGCTGTATATGGAAGAGTTCTAGAAAGTCTCCAACAATATACACAATATTATCATGTTATTATTATATTGAAAGGATTTATTGTTACTCTTCCAGAGAGACTATTTTTGTAATATCAAGAATAGAGCTAAAGACTCATATTTAAATTCTGATAATGAAGCCTAGGACTAATAGGTAGACTTCAGTTTTCCCACCTCTGTGTCTATAATTCCTAGTAAAAATGAATTCTCATGTACCAATTCTGTGTATAAAATTTGATTAAAAATATAATGACCTAAATGAACACCCTGCAATTTGCTTCTCTGAAATCCTTACTTCATGTCCGGCTATTAGGATGTGCTTCTATACCTAAGAGTCAAATGTTAGAAGAGAAGAAAATAGTGTTATTCAGACATATGAATACTAAATTCAGATAAATTTTAATTGTACTAGACTTTGTTGGTAATTTAAATGAGACAATGTATTAAACAGGACTCTCCCCACCTCCTACCCGAAGTGGTTTTCTCCTCTGACTACTGCATTATACATTTCAAGCCTCATTTGTTGGTGGGGTGCAGTGGCTCATGCTGGTAATCCCAGCACTTTGGGAGGCCAAGGTGGGAGGATTCCTTGAACCCAGGAGCTTGAGACCAGCCTGGTTAACATAGTGAGACTCTGTCCCTACAAAAAATTTAAAAATTAGCTAGGCATGGTGGTACATGCTGTAGTTCCAGCTACTCAGGCAGGATGTTCACTTGAGCCTAGGATGTCAGGCTACAGTGAGCCATGACTGTGCCACTGCACTCCAGCCTGGGTGACAGAGTGAGACCTTGTTTAAAAAAAAAAGTGCTTATCTGTTTTCCCTTTAAAATTTTTGCCCTAACTTTATAGAAAGAAGCATTTGGGGCAATTGAAGGTGTTTTATCAACTACAGAGTCTAAGTTTCAGGATTTTATTTGCTACTCTCTATGCAGAGCTAAGTTTGAAAGCAAAGACAGGAAGACCTGCCTTAGATGCTCACAAATCACACACTATCAAGGAAACAGAATGACAAGACCTAAAAGTTACTATGTCATATTTACTTTGGAAATTGTCATTATAACCGAAATACAGCTTGACAGCACAGTTTTAAATTTCTAAATGCTTACAGATTTTATCTAACTAATAAACCTGTGGCTTCATAAACCCACAAAGCTCCTGTGATATCATCTTATTTGAAAAGGGGGTGAGCTTGCCAGGTGTAAGGAAGCAGATGTGATCTACGGATTGGTGAACCGCAAAGTGCCTATCTATTTTCAGAGATTATAGGGAGAACACGGGTGCCGTTGGTTAAGAGAGTAAATTGATTCTTCAATAAACTAGTAATCTCATTCACTCACCACAATTTTCTAAAATTGCCCTTTTGATCTGAAGCTTCCAATCCTGGTCAGACATAATTTTTTATTTTGGAACACTGAGATCTATACTCTTCAGCTATTTTTTCCTTACATGACCAGAAACACAAACCTTTCTCTCCTCATTCACTCCACTGAAATTGAAGACTTCTATTTGAATTTGCTTTGATGTTTATTGGCATTATTTGGCAAAAGAAACAAAATTTTTAACAACTAATCTAAAGTTTCCTAAGTTTAAAACTATGCTGACAAATAGGGGTTACCTCCTGAGCAGTCACGACTTAATTAGGGACTACTTTAGATAGGATGTTTAAATTTTTAGCTTCCCTCTGATGGAATTTGGAATCTGTATCCTGGGAAATAATGAAAAATCAGTATTTGCAAAAACATACCTAAGTATGTGTGCTTGTGCATGTTTATATGATGTGTGCATGTAAGTATGTGTATACACACACACTGATATTCAGTGTTTTGAAATGCAAAGCCTGTGTTTGTATTTTTTTCTTTTACTACCACTACTTCTAATAAGAGTTAAGGCTTTTTGAGAAGTTACTATGTGCACACACTTTTCTAATCACTTTTCATGTATTAATAAAAACCTTATGAGATAAAAACTTAGTAGCCCCACTTTCCAGATGGGGAACCTGAGGTACAGAGTTTAAATCACTTGTCCAAGCCCTAGAGTTATTAAATAGTAAGAAGGGCTACTAATATGGGCACTTTCAAAGGGAACCATATTGACATGAACCCTGCAATGAGGAGTATGAAGAACGCTCCTTTTCTGACTTTGTAGTTGAGAAGGTGTTTAAGCTGTAGAACTCCACTGCTAAGTCCAGGACAGCTACAGGAGCAGCAGTAACAATAGTGATGCTAAAAGAGTGGACGATGACGGTGCTCATCAGGATGATGACAGAGATGCTGACGATGATGTCATCTACCACTGAGTACCATGTGCCAGTCACTGTGTGAAGGGCTTTATATCTCATTTCACGTTCCACAACTCTGTGAGGCAAGTACTGTCTTCATCTTTCTCTCATGGATGGGAAAACTGAAGTTCAGATGAGCTGAATATCTATTAGTTGTGTGACCCAAAGCCACACAACTGATAAAAGACATAGCTGAATGAAACACAAGCTCTCTAACTCCAGTACTCTCACTCCTAACCGTCACAATGTTTTGCCTTCAAATGAATCATAATAGCTAACATTTACTGAGCCCAACATTTATGTGCCCAGTATTGTTCTAAGTGCCTTTACACATTATTTTCTCCACTACAACTGTGAGACAAGTTGTATTACGTGCAGTTTAAGAGATGCATTTATTCATTCAATCAACCATTTCACTGAGCGATCCAGGTTCTGTTTTGGATGCTGAAAATAGAATAGTGAGGAAAAACAGACTTTGTTTCTGCCTTCATAGTGCTTGCAGACAAAGGAGAAGCTGAAGTCACAGGGAGAGCGGCCACCTGAGCAAGTCACAAAACAGGAAACTGACATGTAGGAGACATGGATACAGGTAGCCTGCAAATTTTGTATCTTTTCATCACATCTGTATAGTCACAGAAGTGAAGAAAAATCTAGGTAAGCAATTCAACTCCAAAGTGAAACTATATTAGTTAGGGGCCAAATGAATTTAGAATACAGATCAATGTAGTAAATGGCACCCAAAATTCTGGTAAAAACAGGTAAGTGTTGACTGCAAATCATTCATGGTCTACCATCCCTACCCCCAGAGGCTCCAGATGGCTTTAGGGAGAACCTCCAATATACAAAATGATTGCACACATGAGAGCTGTCACAGCACTTCCCATAGATGGGAAACACCCACTTGCATCACTTTCTATCACTTTCCTCTACTAATTATGCTATGATTTGTAATAGTAACATTTACTCTAATAATACTACCCTAATTATCCCACACTGCAGGAAATATTTTTTTTAAGCCCTCAAGTTTTTTCCTTCTTGTTTAATCCTTAAGAGAGAGGAGGAAGAAAAAAAAAATGACAGAGAAAGAGGGAGGGAGGAAAACGGGGAGAATATGGTCAGTAATTAACAGATCTGAGAAAGCCCTCAGCACTCCAGCATTCCTCCTCCTCCTCCTCTTCTTCCCTTTCCTTCTTCCTTCCTTCTTTTTTTTCTTTCTTTTTATTTATTTACTTTTTTTTAAAGGGACAGAATCTTGCTGTATAGCCTAGGCTGCTGGAGTGCAGTGGCACAATCATAGCTCATAGCAGCTTTGAACTCCTAAGCTCAAGTAATCCTCCCACCTCAGCCTCCCAAAGTGCTGGGATTATAGACATGAGCCACTGTGCTTGGCCCCAAAATTCTGTAAATAAGCATTTTGGAACTAGCCTTACCACTTGAAATTCTCATTAATTATAAGTTATCTTGGTCCTCCAAGGATACTGGCATAGAGACAGGTTTGTAGAACATATACTTGTTAGTTTCTACTTAGGAGTCTGGACAGCCATGAAGTAGCCCACGAGTTGGTATGGAGTAGAAGTAGACACTAAGGCCCAATATGGCCAGACCTTTCCAAAACCCAACGTTATGCATTAGGTTCCTTCCTGTTGCACCAAGTATCTGGCAATTAATCCACCCCTCAAGACAAGCTCCCATCTTAGCTGGACATCAGGATTACCTATGATTATTTTTCAAAAAACAGAGTGTGGGCTCCTACACCAAACCTAGGAAATCAAATATTTAAGGATGGATTCCAAGAAATTTATAACTTTTAAAGCTCCTCAGGTAATCTGAGGCACAGATGGAATCTCTGCTCTGGGATATGTAACAGTGCTGGTTTTCTCACAAGCCAAAAGAAAATGCATCTCATCTTTAAAGTGCACCAAAGGAATTCAGTTCATTTTTAAATGCATTCTATTTCCTAAAACCAGGAGAAAAGTCTTATTTCTCTACTAAATTCCCTCATATGTAATTTAAATTCATTCCCTTTCCTTACCTATCTCCTCAGCAAAGATAAAGAGCTGGCCTTCACTCTCTACTGAAGAAATATACACAGGTACAATTCAAGTCTGATAGTGATTCATATCCTAACCTGAAACTCCAAAGGCAAAAGTATTAATACCATCAGATACTTCCATTCATTTATGTGCTCATTCATTCAACAAACATTTCTTAAGCACCAGCTCTGTGTCAATCCCTGTGAAAAAAGGGCGGTATTTGGTGATAAACATACTAGCCCAATACTTGAGCAGTTCATAACTTCATGAGGAAGACAGAAACCAATGGACACACATCAGCATACATGTTACCATGGAGCTACACATAGCGTGCAATGGGAAAATGGAAGCAGGGACTTAACTCATTCTGCAGGATCAGAAACAACTTCCTGGAAAATAGGTTCCTTAAGGTGAATTTTAAAGAATAAGTAGGAGTTAGCCAGGTCAAGAAAGCAGGAAGGAAACTGTGGGCAGAAACACAATGTTTGCAAATGCATGGAAGCAGAGAAAAAAAAAATGGTATGTGCAGGAGCCACGAATACTGCATCCTTTATGGAGAAGTTTTGTTGGGGCAGGAAAGGGGAAAGACAGGCTTAGGATAGGGTCATAATGGTCTCTTACACCACATAGGGGTGTTTAGATGTGACAGAAAGCCACTGAACAATTTCAATTGGAAGAGATAAATGGTCAGATTTATATTCTGGAAAAGCCTCACCAGCAGTGTCGGAGTTTGTCTTGGGGGGTGGATTAGCTGCCTACTGTTTGGTGCAACAAGAAGGGACCTAGTGTATAATATTTGGTTTTGAAAAGGTCTGGTCATACACAGCAACAGCATCTACTTCTACTCTGTGCCAGCTAGTGGGCTACTTCATGGCTGTCTGGACCTCTAAGTAGAAACTAACTACTAGGTGTTCCACAAATTTCTGTCAATGTCAATATCTTTGGAGGACCAAGGTAACATAATTAAAGAGAATTTCAAGTGGGAATGGGACAACGCTGGAGGCAAAGGGTACTGGAGTGACTGAGATCACAACAGCTGGGAGATGAGGAAGCAGATTTTATTGATGCTTAAGAGCTGGAATTGTCAGGACTCAGTGACTAATTAGATGGAGTGAGTGAAAGGAACAAAACATCATGGGCCTTCCAGGGCTCTGGAACGAGGTAGGGAGTGTGTTGGATTTGAGCATGGGCTCCATGCCAGGTTGCTTGGAATCAACATCCCGTTCTGCCATTTTCTTGACATGTTAATTTGGGCAAGTTATTTAATCTGCCTGGGTATCTGCTTCCCTACCTGTAAAATGGGGATGTCACAGTGGTGTACCTTCCTTGTAAGGTCATTGGAGAGTTAAATTAGTTCACATACAGCAGGCAAAGTATATAGAATACTTTATACTTTATATATGGCTTTTTATATATACATACACTTTATATACGGCACAACTATAATACTTTATATATATATATATATATATATATATACTTTATATATGGCACTACTATAATATATTATAGTATATTATAATACTTACTAATACTGTCAGCACTGAGAGCATAGTAAGTATTATAGTAGTGCTAGGTTTTTGACTATCTACTGGGATTTGTTGATTTCCTAGTCTTGGCCCCAAATACTGGAAATGTATAAGACTGATCCCATACCTCAGAGAATTCAGCCCTTTCCCATATGCACTCAGGTTAGAGGGGTTGAGTCAAACACAGCCCCACAAAGCAGTTCTTGAGGTGTACTTTTCTATTCCCATTCTTATTGTTTTTATTCTTGCATGTCTAGTCTCTCCGTGCTTAAATTCTTTACTATGTATCTGTAGTCTATGATTTGCAGCATTAATGTTTTATGTTTAAATATTCAGATGTATTTTCCCATGTTTCCATTATTTTCTAATCTTTGGGGAGTTTAATGATGTTTTTAAGAAAGAAATATTATTTTTACATCAACAGTTACCATACCTGGCCTATTTCGACCCTTACTTTTATCATCTAAACCAGCAGTACCTAACCCTTATGGCACCAGCAATAGGTTTCATGGAAGACAATTTTTCCACAGACCATGGTGGGAGGATGGTTTCAGGATGATTCAAGAGCATTACATTTATAGTGTTCTTTATTTCTATTATTATCACATTGTCATATATAATGAAATCATTCTATAACTCGCTGTAATGTAGAATTAGTGGGAGCCCTGAGCTTGTTTTCCTGCAACTAGACAGTCCCATCTGAAGGTGATGGGAGACAGTGACAAATCATCAGGCCTTAGATTCTCATAAGAAATGTGCAACCTAGATCCCTCACACGTGCAGTTTACAATAGGGTTCAGACTCCTATGAGAATCTAATGTCATGGCTGATCTGACAGGAGGCGGAGCTCAGATGGTAATGCAAGTGAAGTGGAGTGGCTGTGAATACAGAGGAAGCTTCCCTTGCTCACCTGACACTCAGCCCTACTGTGTGGCCCAGTTCATAACAGACCACGGACCAGTACCTGGGGTTGGGGACCTGATCTAAACTTTCTTTCTTCTCTGCCTTGGTTCCTGATTCATATTTTGGAGTTTTCTACTTGTCTGTATCCTTTTCTACAGCTTTTCATTTATGGGTTGGGTTTCTCTCCCTTTTGTATCTATGTTCTAGATTCACGACTTTGTAATACTTTTATTTAACTCTTGTCTTTAGATATACCATTGTACACAAACAGAGAGAATCACTTTCTGTCATGCCCCAGGCTAGCTCATTATGATAACATTAAAACAAAACAAAAATCCCCAGATATGTGCAACTTATGAATAGCTATCTATTCTCTGTGGAATGAAGAAATCTGGTTTTATTTTGTAAAGCTCACTTTGTGGGTGCTCGATAAACTATACTAAGCTTTAAATTACCGTAGTGGGTATCCACAGGAGAGGATGAATGCTGCATACCAAAACCCTTTCCTCCGCTAAGCTTGCTGATTACAACTGGAGTTTCCTCAAATGAGCTTGTCTGATAATTTGTCTCATTACTACTGAAAAGAAAATGAAAATCAAGGACTTGAGGGCTGGAAGCAGTAAGCAAACATGATCAAAGGTTATATTGTATGAGATGTCGGTTTCATGAAAAACAAAAAAGAAAGACCAGTGTCATATCAAGTAATGTATATATATTATAAACTTTTAAACTATTAATTAAGCTAGTGCATACTAATATTACAAGCCATAGAAAGTAACTGTATGTGAATAATCTTAAAGTATCAAGTACAGATGTCTTTAAATGCAAACCGAAGTACAGATGATGTAGAAAACCAACTCTGAGTGCCATTTATTAGTTTCCTACTAATTCTAGGTTTAGAATGTACTTTGAATTTGATTGCCCAATTACCCACATCTATATTATATCATCTGGAAGCATCATTACAACATCAGCCTCAATCTTGTGGGAAGGACTATAAACAAAGGCCAGTTGGCTAAAGATAGTTCATTACTGACACATCTACAATAAAGGGAGGTAACTAGGAGTAATGAGTATAATCAAGAGAAGTAAATTTAGGCTAAATACCAAGAAAGAATGTTCAACGGTGAGGACAGATTAAGGCAGGAACCTTCCAAGATAAGTGATAAAGATCATGGAAACACTCAAATCCATGATGAACAGCTTTACATTCATAAGGGTGTTTGATCAAGGATTCCAAACAGTGAGAGAACTAGAAAGCGGGGGGTGGAGTGGGCAAGGAAACACTCTCATTTTCACTTGGGAAAATTAGACAAATAGTGTGACAGTGATTTCCTTACAAAAGAAGAAATGTGCTTTCCAAATCAGTCCCTTATGACAAGTATTAGGAAACAGTGTTGTGGAAAGTACTTGGAATCGGAATGATCTGTGTTCAAACCTCACCCCCATTATTTACCAGGTGAGTACACTTTAGCAAGATATCTAACCTTTCCAAACCTCAGTTTCCTTAACTGAAAATGAGTATAGAAAAGTCTGGCTTGCAGGGTTACTATAAACTTTAAACATGGTTACATATAAACAAATCCAAGCATCCATAAGCACAGAATGCTGCCTGTAATACTGTAAATATTTAATACATAGTAGCAATTGTTACTATTAGATTTTAACTCTAACTTTCATGAAGCATTTTGATCCATGACCATTCACAAATAAGACAACCTTTTTTCTTCAAAATAATCAATAATCAAGTCTCATTGCTGCTTTGCAGATTACCATGCTTTTTCAGTCCAAAAATTTTCCAGACATCTTGCAAAGTGAGGTTAAGATAGTTGCTATTTTAGGCATTAATTCATAAGGTTTCTATACATCCTTAAAGTTGGATCATTTGCCTCCTTACACTCTTGTATCCTCTTCTTTCCTTTTAAATATAAAGAATAGATTGCGGATTTTAAACTTCAGTTAACCAGAATGTTAAAGAACTGGGATGTTCTGGTAAATTGTATTCTAATTTAATTTTTCTGACTGTCTAACTAGAAATTTATTTTTGTCTAAATACTCAATATAAAAAACATGTGAACACATGTTATTAGAACTTTCTGCCTTGGAAGTCATATATCATGAATGTAATCGAATCTTTCTGTAAAGATGACAGTGCCCCATCACCATTATCCTGAGCATTAATTACCATTGTAAAATACTCTAGATGATAAAGATGTATGAGATTGAGTTACCTCATACTGACCCATGCTCTTGAAGTTGTTTTAAATTAAATAAGTACCTAGAATCCACTTGTTTCTTCTAAATGTTAAATGAGGATGGGCGGGGTAGCAGGGGCTGATAATTTAAGATGTTTCTAAAGGTCTGCTAAGTTGATGACTTAATAAAAATGAAATGTTAGGGTGTGTTACTAATGGGGTAAGTAAGCATACTTTGTACTCCAACTTATAAAATCATAAATGAACCAATTAAATGAAAATGGTGTAGCTTTCACACATCAGTTATATTATCAAAAAAGTTTTTCAATAAGTTTATGCACTTTTAATCAGCAACAGCCTTAGTCAGTTAAAATAAAAAAAGAACTCTGATGCATTCAGAGCCTATAGATCTAAACCAGACAAAACAAAGCCTCATAAATGTGTTTGTTCATTAATTTTTAAAAAGCCAGACTTTGAGTTGTTATCATGTCAGCTGGCACCAAACCATACTCAATTTAGTGCAACTACAAAGTGGAACCCATAGTCTACAATGGCAGCGTTTTTGATCACACTAATTAACAACCATTTTGTTTAAAATAAACAGATATGAGTCTAATTGCCTTTTTTACATAAGAAAGCAAAGATCTTAAAAGTAAAAACATGCACAAGAAAGATCAGACAAATGCCACTCAGACAGATAAGCAAAGTGTGTGTGAAAGGAACCCAGAGGAAGTCTGGGTTGCTCACTGGGATTGACAGCCCAGTGGAGCAAACGGAATTAGACACTCAGAAAGGTTAAAGGGAATCCAGAGGTGCAAGTCCTATAACTACCTATCCTTTCATCTTTTCCCTCACAAGGGGATTTCACCTCAGTGTGTAATGTGATAGGCAGTAGCAGACCTGATACTCCTAATTAGGAGAGAACCTCTTATTACAGACAAATCATTCCTTCCACCTTAGCATGCATTGCCAGAAGAGGATGTTCAAAGATAAAAGTATGGACTGGTTCTCTAAGTCCCAGATGCTTTACTTGAGTTTTGTGAACAAAGGAATGAGCCCCTAGATCACTGGCCTGTGTTTTCAAAGGCCCCCCAAATGGTTAACATAAAGTTGAATTGTACTTGGTTCCACAGACTCTTATTTTAATTTAAATATCAACAGCATGTGTGCATGCTGAATTTTTCATCTTTTCAGCCCGTAAAATCAATTCCTGAAGACACTCAGAGAAGCCTTCAGTTGCCAAAGCTATCGATAAGGACAATATCAGATACACTGCCTTTTTTTAATTAACTAAAAATATGCTAACTAATATGCTATACATATACTATATGTTATCTAAGACATAACATATAGTATATGTAAAGTAAGCCATGAACTAAATAAACATAAATTTAAAACAATACCTGGTGTGTTACCTGTGGTGAGCTTTTTTAATGTATAGCCAACATCATTGGCATGTCACTCATTCTGCAGTACAAAATGCCAACAATCTATGAACTAATAATTTAAAAAATCATTATGATTTTCACCTCCTCAAAGAATTTTTCCCCTTCGGTTATTTACAGAATGTTAACTACTCAAAAACATTAGCCTTTCTATGAATCTTTATATCCCCTGTTCATAGAATAGTACCAAGCAGAGAGGGAGCTTTCCAAAGTGTCTGAGGGAGTCCCTTTTAAAACTAAGCAAATATGATCAGCATAAATTTTTATCTATACTCGTAAGTTTGAAGCTGAAACCAGTGCTGTACTGGTAAAGGTATAACAATCAATTCTCTCCAAGAGGAAAAAAAAGCTCTCATATTTAGTGTTTGCAAATTTCATGGTGAGATGTCCAAGATGGCAGATTTCAAGTCACCCTGCCCCCATGAAGTCACGGAACAGAGCTGGGAGGATATGTGCACAAGTGGTTCACAGGAGCGGGTGCAAGCCCACAGAAGCCAGCTCTCATCCCATTTGTGGAAACTCAAAACGCTTTTAAAGCACAACACAAATTCCCAACAACAGAATTTAACTTGACTCTGGTGTTTTCAACTCTCTACATTTGTGAAACTTCACTATTTATATTTAAATATTTGAATCTGTTGTCTTCAGAGCTCACAAAACTTTGAAAATGGTTTTAGGTTTTTTTTTTTTCTGCAGATCAAACAACCAAACATACAGTTCAATTACTGCTGAACAAATTCAAATAACACTCATTGTAAGAATCTGAGTACAGGTGTAAGACTGAGCCTCCCACACATGATTAGAGTTTGCCCTCAGTCAGAAAGAAATCTCAAAGGTCCAGCCTCTCTAGTCCTTATCCAATACCTGATATATTTTCTAGTATTTGCAACTCAGAGAGAGATCTATAATCGAAGATAGAGTTTTTAAGAGATTTTGATGTTAATCAAGCTACTCTGCATGTGTGACTGATGTTTGTGGGTATCTATGAGATGAAACAGACAATGCTCAGGAAAACTAGAAAATCATTTAACATGTGATAAAAATCCTGATTAATCAAAAATGTGCCCAATAAAGGTTGGCCATGTTACAGCATACTCAACTTTAAAAGAAGCATTTACATAAACATGGTTTATTTGTACAAAGGATGCTATAAATTACTGTGACCTTAAGGACTAAATATCTGGAAGACATCAACTAGATACAAGAGAAAGTTATCAGTTCTGAAGAATCATTTTAAAATATGAAATAAAACAATGAGATGCTACATTTTGTCATATATATAAATTATATATAGATATATATAATTTTTGCTTAGATAGACCTTGGTTTAAAAGGTTTCTCAGATAAAACCCCTTCTAGAATGACTTATCTAATAAAACTAGTTCCTTAAGAAAAATAACTTGGCTTACAAAGAAGAAAACTGACTGTCTGTATTTGGTGCCTTCAAATTATGTTTGGATAACAGTGTGGATGACTCCAACCCCCAGTATGATATCATTTTAAATTTTGACATCTATCATGGGGAAAGTTTGTTCTGTGCAAAAAATCTAAAAGATTACTGTAATCATAATTATAAATGATTTTAAGTAATTATGAAAATTCTTTTTTTTTTTTTTTTTGAGACAGAGTCTAGTTCTGTCACCCAGACTGGAGTGCAGTGGTGTGATCTGGCTCACTGCAATCTCCGCCTTCTGGGTTCAAGCAATTCTCCTGCCTCAGCCTACCAAGTAGCTGGGATTACAGGTGCACACCACCATGCCTAGCTAAATTTTGTATTTTTAGTAAAGACGGGATTTCTCCATATTGGCCATGCTGGTCTCAAACTCCTGACCTCAAGTGATTCACCTGCCTCGGGTCCCAAAGTACTGGGATTATGCATGAACCACTGTGCCTGGACTAATTATGAAAATTCTTAATGTGAATTATTATTATTTTTCGAGATGGAGTCTTGCTCCGTCTCCCAGGCTGGAATGCAATGGTGCATTCTTGGCTCACCACAACTTCCGCCTCCCAAGTAGCTAGGATTACAAGTGTGCGGCACCATACAGCTAATTTTGTATTTTTAGTAGAAATGGGGTTTCACCATGTTCGTCAGGCTGGTCTCAAACCCCTGTCCTCGTGATCCACCTGCCTCAGCCTCCCAAAGTGCTGAGATTACAGGCGTGAGCCACTGCACCCAGCTTATTATTTTTTTTAGACAAAGTCTCACTGTATCACCCAGGCTGGAGTGTAGTGGCTTGATCTCGGCTCATTGCAATCTCTGCCTCCCAAGTTCAAGTGATTCTCCTGCCTCAGCCTCCTGAGTAGCTGGGATTACAGGCATGTACCACCACACCCAGCTAATTTTTGTACTTTTACTAGAGGCGAGGTTTTGCCATGTTGACCAGGCTGGTCACGATCTCCTGATCTCAGGTGATCTGCCCACTTTGGCCTCCCAAAGTACGGGGATTACAGGCATGAGCCACTGCACCCAACCCTTAATGAGAATTCTGTATGAACTTACATTGTTATGTGTTTTGTTCTGTATCTACTCTTTCCTTTTTAGTTCTACAACTCATTTGAAACGTAAAGTAGTAAAATTCAAGAAATTATCAAGAATACATATTTTATGCCATTTCTGTGAGTATATCAAGATCCATTAAAAACAAAACATGGTTCAAGTCCCCCCGTTAGAGGAGCATAAGCCCCTTGAAGGCAGGAATCGTGTATTGTTCATCTTTGCATCCCCAGCACCTACCAAGGTATCTTGCAAAAAGCACGTGCACCAGAAATGTTTATGAGCTGAGCTGAAGGTGGTAGTGCTAAGTGTGATGTGAGAAGGAGTGAGCGACACTCTGAACTGTGAGGACCTGCACTGGCACCTCTCCGGAGTTCTTGGCTCTGACCATCCTCTATTTCATCACTGTACTGAAACAATGAGTGCCCGCAAGAGCTAGACTACATTTCATAAAGTACAGAAATTGTTTTTATTGGCGGAAAGTCAACAGGCTAACTCTAAACTTTAATTAGAAGCAGAAGAGGGCCAGGTGCAGTGGCTCACACCTGTAATCCCAGCACTTTGGAAGGCCAAGGCAGAAGGATCGCTTGAGCTCAGGAGTTCAAGTCCAGCCTGGGCGACAAAGTGAGACCCCCCACGCCATCCCTACAAAAAATAAAAAAACTAGCCAGGCATGGTAGCACCTGCCTGTGGTTCCAAGGATACAAGAAGCTGAGGTGGGAAGATCACTTAAGCCCAGGAGGTCAAGGCTGCAGTGAGCCATGTTCCTACCACTGCACTCTAGCCTGGATGACAGAGTAAGGCCCTGACTCAGAAATAAATTAAAAGGGGAAAATTTTACAATCAACTCCTTGGAGGGACAGCCAGTGCCATGTACCACCACACCATGTGCTAGGCAGTATGGCATGAGGACCACTGTCCCTTTTCAACTGTTTGTTCCTGGTGTGTGAGGAAAGGGGTACAGCATCTAAGAGTAAGAAATAGAAACATTTATAACATTTTATGTCTGTTGAATCTAACAGTGAAAAATCAGGGCTTGGATTTTTTATATCTCTAGTTTTCTTTTTTTTTCCTTTTGAATCCATTCTGTGTTTTCTAACAGCCTTAGTCCATGACAGATTAGAAATGTAAAGGAAAAATTGGCCCTCATCACAGATCTTTGCAAGGCACTCAAGTAGAGTAGTGCTGCTCCAGAGGACTCAACTGGAACCCATAAATAGACATTCTACGGTGGCCAATTTGAGGTCAACCATTAAAGCGAAACAAAACAAAGCAGAAAAAGCCTTTTAACAATGAATACTGTTCAACAGTAGAAATGGCTGACCTAAACTGTAGTGAACCTACATCATTGCAGTTGTTCAAGCAGGAGTTGGACAACTGAAAGAGGCTGAGACTCGTCCATCCCAGGCCCCCACGGCCCTCTCTGCTTCCCTCTACCAAGTTACCACACTGCACTGCATTTGTCAATATGTGCTGCCTTCCCCCATTAGAATGGGAGTTCCTCGAGGGAGGAACAGTGTTTATTCACCTCTGTTTGGTCCCTGGACACAGCAGAAGCACAAAAAGGTTTACTGCAAAAATAAGTATCTACCATAGAGGTTGAGTAAAGTGATACTGAAGAACTAGTCTGTGATTCAGTGATTCATAAGAATGAGAATCTGGCTGAGCATCATGGCTCACATCTGTAATCGAAGCATTTTGGAACAAAACCCTATCTCTAAAACATAAAAAAAAATGAGAGTTCATTCCAGTCTAAAGAAAACTTTAAGACACACTTCCAAAATAAGGTTAAGCATTTTTTTTTTTTTTTTTTTGATGAGAGTCATACTGTGTTGCCCAGGCTGAAGTGCAGTGGCACAATCTCAGCTCACTGCAACCTCCACCTCCCAGGCTCAAGCAATTCACCTGCCTTAGCCTCCCAAGTAGCTGGGATTGTGGACATGTGCCACTATACTATACCACACCACAGGCTAATTTTTGTATTTTTAGTAGAGATGGGGTTTTGCCATATTGACCAGGTTGACCTCGAACTCCTGGTCTCAAATGATCCACCTGCCTCATCCTCACAAAGTACTGTGATTACAGACGTAAGACACTGCGCCTGGCTAACTTTTTTTACATTGCTATATGCTATACTAGATTTAGTGAGTTTTGTGATTCATATACAATCATAACTTTTCTACTAGAATGCTGAAAATGACCACTGTTAGCAGTTTTTAGAAATATTAAATGCCCTGGGTATGAGAGACAGATTGAAAAGATATTCCTCAGTACTGTAGAATAATGCCATTTTCAGTTTAATTATAATAAACTACTTTTAAGGAAAGAGACAAATCCCTCAATTTCTCTGGGTTTCAGCTTCTCTTTGAAATAAGATGAATATTATTGTCTCTTTATCAAACACTATTAAGACAGAAGAACTTGGTAAACAGTGTTTAGATATAAGTATTATTTATTCTTTTTTTTTTTCTTTTTTTTTTTATTGCATTTTAGGTTTTGGGGTACATGTGAAGAACATACAATATTGTTGCATAGGTACACACGTGGCAGTGTAATTTGTTGCCTTCCTCCCCTTCACATATATCTGGCATTTCTCCCCATGCTATCTCCCCACACCTCCCCACCCCCCACTGTCCCTCCCCCCACACTGTCCCTCCCCCTCCCCACTGTCCCTCCCCTATTTTCCCCCAACATACCCCAGCGTATAGTGCTCCCCTCCCTGTGTCCATGTGTTCTCATTGTTCAACACCCGCCTATGAGTGAGAACATGCGGTATTTGATTTTGTGTTCTTGTGTCAGTTTGCTGAGAATGATGGTTTCCAGGTTCATCCATGTCCCTACAAAGAACACAAACTCATCGTT
>PVKP010035899.1:0-22890 GCA_004027715.1 Plecturocebus donacophilus | reverse complement strand
GGGGGTTACTATCCCCCTCTTTTCGGCACCTGGCGGAGTTGGGCCTGGGTCCCTGCAGGATGGGGGTTACTATCCCCCTCTTTTCGGCACCTGGCAGAGTTGGGCCTGGGTCCCTGCAGGATGGGGGTTACTATCCCCCTCTTTTCGGCACCTGGCAGAGTTGGGATTTCGTTGCTGTCTGGCCTCACTGGGCCTTGCTGCCCCCGGCGCCTCCAGGGCTGTGTGGAGGTGGCTGGGAAAGCCCCATCAGTTGTCTGCACTGCAGTCTTCAGGACAGGCCCCGGGGGCCTCAGAGCTATTGTTCCGGCCAGCCATTCACAGGCTCGTGGTCTCAGTACCCGTGAGAGACAGGGCGGTCCCATGAGGACTGTGGCCAACAACGGGTGGGAAGAAGGCAGATGGAGCAACATGGCCCCGCTGGCCCTCACGTCCTGCACAGGAGGGCCTGGGTCCAGGTCACTGCTGCTCAGCACCCCACACCAGCACAGCCCCGCCACAGGCTGTGCAGGGTCCCAGGGGCCTGAGCAGGCTCTCCTCCACTTCCCTCTTCCTCTCATGCCCTCAAGCCCATTTTGCCCCCACCCAACCTCCTCCCCATCTCAGGGAGGCCTGAGGGTCCCATTTCCCAACCAGGGGTCCTACTCCCCAGTGGCCTCAACCTCCAGTTCCTGACCCCGGCCCTTCCCCTTCTCTATGGCATTTTGTCCCTTCCAGGGACTTATGGCCCTCCCTCTCCCCCTCCGCTTCCTTTGGAGAAGGGTCTTTCAGCAGACCTTTAGTGTGAGTTGGGGGTGGTGGTAATGCCTTGGGTACCCTATCCCCACTGTAGCCCTCTCCAAGTGGCCAAGTCCCGGGAGGGCGAGGAGGGGTCACTGGTGATATGCCCATCCCCATCCCCAGCTGGCAGCTGGAGTCAGTGTCCCAGCAGGAAAAGCTCTCCAAGACGGAAGGGAGACATGGGCCTCCAGGAGAGGCTGGGAGAGCCGTCCCTGCCCCCACGCCACACCAAGTTCCTTCTCGGTGACGCCTTGGGCCCCCTATCCCCACCATCACCCTATCCAAGTGGCCAAGTCCCAGCTGCTCCATGGCCAGAGGTGGGAGGGGGCCCGGGGCTCCTCTCCCAAGCTGGGAGCCCAGGGCCGAGCACGGGCCGGGCCCAGTCTTAACCTTCCTTTCCTGTCTGCCCTGCTCCCTGTCTCTGTCTCTGTCTCTGCAGCAATTCGGAAGAATCTTAGACGTGGAGATCATCTTTAACGAGCGGGGCTCCAAGGTGGGTGCCGCACGGAGCTGCCGCCTTACCGCGCCGGCTGTAGGTCCCGCCAGGCTAACGTGTGAAATGTGCGTTTCCTTCCTGGAGAGCTTCACGCCCGAGGACCCCTGAGCGACACGGGTGCTTGTATTCCCCGCTCTTCCACCCCCGCCCCACCCCACCCCAGCTGTCTGTCTTGTTGCTGCCGCTGCCGCTTTTTCTTTCTGAGCCACCAGGACCTCTTGCCTGCACCCCAGAGCCCTGGGCCCCTGTGCCCGGCCTCCCCGCCCCCACTAACTGCTCATCCCAGGGGACCACTGGCCTTGAGACTTGAGGGAGGGGCTACAGAGAGGGCCCGATGGGGAGGGTGGCCAGCAGAGACAAGCCCTGCTCCCCTTCCGGGAAGGCACGACCCTCCACCCGGGGCTCTGAGGGTGGAGGTGGGTGGGCTGCCCCTGCAGGTCCTGAAGCCCAGCCTGGGCCCCCCCACCCCCAGGTGGGTTCAGGGGGCAGGCCTGGCCCGTGGTCAGGTAGCGTCTCTTACGTGGCTTTGGCCTGACCCTTTGGAGATGCCGGGCGGTCCGCTCAGGCTGGGCTCAGGCCAGGCCAGCAGCTGCCCTCCTGGGGCCCGTACCCCTCCTGGCATCCTGCCGGTGGCCCCACCACACACCTCTGGGCTGCCTGCGTCTCTGCCTCAACTCACCTGACTCAACCCCCTCTCTCTCTCTCCCCCTTCCCCTGGTCCCCCCCAATCCTCTTCTTCCTTCTCTCCTTCCTCTTCCTCGCCCTGTGTCCTTCTCTCCATGCCTGTCCTTCCCTCTCCTCTGCTCACAGGGTTTTGGGTTTGTAACTTTTGAAACTAGCTCAGACGCTGACCGAGCCCGGGAGAAGCTGAATGGGACGATCGTAGAGGGACGGAAAATTGAGGTGCTCAGATAAGTGTGCTGCGGCAGGGATGCCCCGAGATCGCCCGCCTCCCCCCCACTCCCCCAGCCGACCACCCCGCCGCTGCCGCACCCTTCAGAGAGCTTCGCCAGGGTCCCCTGGGGCGGGAGGAGGGGCGCACTAAGGCCAGGGTCACTGGCTGCCTGCTGAGCCCTATCACTTGTCACCCCTTCAGGCCACCGAGGTCCCCTTTTCCCTGCCTCTCCCTCCTTTTCCTAGGAGATGTCCTATCCCCAACCAGACACTGGAGGAGCCCCAGCAATCCTGTATTTGGGGCTCGGCAGCTTCAAGGACCATGGCCAGCCCACCCTTCCAAGGAGTCATTAATCCCCAGACCCTGCTCACCATGGAGCGGTGGCTGTCCCCAGCCTGTCCCCACATGACCCGGCCCGGGCCCTGCAGTTTGCCGCACCTGGGCCCCACCCCACCCCTTGTTTGGATGAAAGCAGAGTCAGCGTCGGCAATGGCCAGGGCAGAGGAAGGGACCCAGCCCCGAGGAGGAGCAGGGAGAGGGGGCACTGAGTCCCTCCCTGACACCCACCCCGCTCTGTCCCCTCCTTCCCCGCTCCCCAGAGGCTCAGAGTGCCAGTGGGCTGTGTTCCCTTGCTGCGGCCTGGGTGTCCGAAGCTGGGTCCCCCAGTAGGCAGGGCAGCCAGAGGGTGGCTGGAGGAGGGCCGGGGCCAGTCACCAAGGCAGAGCCCTCGGGCAGGCGGTGAAGGCCTGAGAGGAGGTTTCCAGACTTCAGACAGCACTGGCTCAGCCAGGCTGCAGCCCCATGCCCGCCGGGCTCACGCTGAGGATGTGGGGGAGACAGAACAGCCCAGACCCCTTCCTAGGGCCCATCACCACTGCTGTTCTCAACTCCCACACACGCCTCGTCCTCTGCATCCCAGGCTGCCCCTGGACAGCCTGACCTGGGCTTGTGTGTGGAAAATAGGCGGCTTGCGCGCCCAGAACCCCCTCCCTGGCAGCCTCGTCCTCCTGGGGCACACGGGCCCCATGGCAGAGTTCTGTGTTCTGCAGCATTGAAGACTCTGGCCTCGGGAGAGGGTACATCATCCAGGAGGGCCATATAGCCATCTTGGTTCCCATGCCTAGGTGGGCCTTGGCAGCCTCAGGGAGCAGAGGGCATCCTGGAGGCCAGCCTCTTAGCTGGTTCTGGTCAGAGAGCACTTTGTGGAGAGTCCACCAGGGAGCTTCTCCCGCCGTCCGGGGGTGCCTAGGAGCCTGGGGCTGGATTTATGGGAATAGCCATGTGAAGAACACAGGCCGGCAGGCCTGGGTCTGGGGTCCTGGGCCAGGCAGGGCTTTAGCCCCTGCTGGGAGCAGTGGGGACCAAGGCTCCGGATGGCAGGCAGCAAGAGGCTAATCCTCCCTCTCCCTCTCTCTTTCCTCTCTGGACAGGTCAATAATGCCACGGCCCGAGTTATGACCAACAAGAAGACGGGGAACCCTTACACCAATGGTAAGGGGCAGGAGGCTGCCAGGGTCGCTGGGCAGGACAGAGGCCCTGGGGAGATGCAGCTGCGGTGGGCTGACCTTCCTGGATTCTAGGCAGCCGCCACCCTAGTGTCCCAGCTTCCGGGCTGCTACTGTGCTGCCTGTCAGAAGCGGATGGGGCAGAGGAGGCAGGAGGAGAGCTGGGGGCCGCCCACCCCATCCTGGTCCCATACCATCAGCCACACCTGGAGTCTTGCTTTCCCAGGCATGTGTGGCCCCCGGAGGCCTCACGTGCAGGCGTCTGATACAGTGGGACAGCAGTGCCTTCCTGAGTTAGGACTTCGTTCCTCCCAGGACCTTGAGTCCGAAGGCTCCTGTGCTGAGACCTGCTGCACCAATTCACAGCGTAGACAGGCTCAGCGGGGGCACCCGAGGCCTTGGATGTGCTTCTAGACCCGAGTTCCAGTTTCTTCATCTGCAAAACAGGAATAGTGACACCACCCCCTGGAGCTGTTCAATGACAAATGACATCTCTAAGCGCCATGAGTGAGGGCCCAGTGGGGAGGTGCTCTGATTGCGTGGGATGTGATTACAGGAACTGCCTTCCTGGGGCTTTGTGAGGTTGAGGGGCGGGGGGCACCGAGACCTCAGGCTGAGCCCTGCTGTCCACAGCATGGGTAAACTGAGGAATCCTGTGTGTGCACACCACACTGCAAACAGAGGTGGCTAGTCTTCCTTGAAGATGGATCTGCCGATGCTAAGTGCTGGCTCTGGAGAGGCAGAGGGACCGCTGGTGGCCGCTGCATGTCTTCACTCCATCAGGGGAGGGGCCTGCTTTGAGCGGAGCACACGTGTGCTGGGGCCTCCTCTCATTCTTGCCAGCGAGCAGCTTCCCACTCGGACCCCTTTAAAGCCTCAGCACTGCTCCTAGACAGGATGGATCTCCCTGCTGGCATGGACTCTCAAACTGCCCACCCCCGGCCTCTCATGGCCCCGTGTGATCGGCCACACGTGGAGTCAGGTGGGGACCAGCACGGAAGCCTGGACAGGACTGCCTGATGCACCACCTCTCTCCCTAGCTCTTCTCCTGGTGTCCGGTGCTGGGGTGGGGCCGGGACTCTGGCCTGGCCCAAGTTAGGCTTGATTCTCTCGGCCTCATACCCTGCTTTTCTGAGGACTTACACATTTCAAGGGCTTTTTAAAAATGTGGGAATGGGGCCAGGTGCCGTGGCTCATGCCTGTAATCCCAGCACTTTGGGAGGCCAAGGCAAGTGGATATCCTGAGGTCAGGAATTTGAGGCCAGCCTGACCAACATCATGAAACCCCATCTCTACTAAAAATACAAAAAGTAGCCAGGCATGGTGGCACATGCCCGTAATCCCAGCTACTCAGAAGGCAGAGACAGGAGGATTGCTTGAATTCAGGAGGCGGAGGTTGCAATGAGCTGAGATCATGCCATGGTACTCCAGCTTGGGCGACAGAGCGAGACTCCATCTCAAAAAAAAAACGAGAGTGCTCCTGCTTCACAAGCATCCCGAGTGCTTCCAGGGTGTGACTCTTCTGTGATCTGGCTTGGCACAGGAACTAAAAGCAGTAGACGTTTTTACCAGGTACAGGTGATCAACCAGCAGGGCTGCAAAAATCTCTGGAACCAGCTGCCGACTCTGCACCCAAGAGCCACACCTTCCGCTGTCTGGGCAGAAATGAGAATTTGGGGCAGTGTGGAGTTCAGAACGGACCCATCCTGGAACAGCCTCTGGCTGTGAGCTCATGAGGGGCACAGAACCAACGCCAGCGGAACATCAGGGAATGGAGGGAGGTGGCAACCTCTGCCCACCTTTGCAGCAAGAAACGTTTCATCTCAATGTCTTCATCAGCCTGGGCACAGAGGGCTGCAGTAGGATGGCCCTGGGTTCTCTGCAGGCTGTCACCAAAGCCAACCCATGGGCTCTGGTGGCCTGAGAGCCGCGTGACTTGGCTTCAGCACTCCCCAGCACTCGGAAGCTTATCAGTTGAGGGCAGAAGTTTCCACTGTAGAAAACAAATTCACCAGGTTTGCCCAGGTGTTAACTATGTATGTTAGAAACGGAGGCCATCCAGGCAGTCTCAGGCTGCCTCTGCCATCTGGGGTCCAGACAGTGAAACGGAGCCAGCAGAGATAGGTAGAGGCCCCCAGAGAGCTAGAATTGACAGGTGAGGGCACCTAGGAAGCCAGAAGGACCAAGTCAAGGTGCCCAGGGCCATGTGAGGCAGACATACAGCCTCTAAGTGTCACTCACCCAGAGTGGACCCAGAAGAGCCACTGGATGGAGCCTGGGGGAGCCTGGGCTTGCAGTTCAGGGTCTCCAGGACTCTATTCCATCCTGGACCTTCTAGTAAGAAGAGTCAGCTCTTGCGGCTGGTGGTTTTCCCAGAAAAGAACATTTCTTTCAGCCTGATGCCATGGCTCACACTTGTAATCCCAGCACTTGGGTGGTTAAGGTGGCAGGATCCCTTGAGCCCAGGACTTCAAGACCAGCCTGAGCAACATAGGGTGGAGTTGACCTGAGGGAGGAACAGACCCTGCCACTCCATCCTCGCTGCCTCTGGTCTGCCTGTCCTGCAGTGGGGTTGTTAGAATCTAGGTCAGGGACTCACACATAGCCTGGGACCATTGCCACCCTCTCCAGATATATCTCCCCAGCTGGCCAGTGGGCTCCGGTCCCTGCTGTCCCTCCCCACCTAGTGCAAAGGGACAAGGAGTCAGGCCCACAGGGCACACTGCAAAGATAAGACCTGGGTCCACTGAAGAGGGGTGAGGGGATGGGCCTCGAGAAGAAGCCCTCCTGCTTACCCTGTCAGAACGCCTGGAGCCAGGACCCGCTCCAAGGCAGCTGGTTTCCCCCGCAGAGGCCGCCAGGTGGAGCAGGTCTTTGCCCTGCTCCTGGGTCCCCTGTGGGAGAGGAAGACCAGCCCACCTGCAGGAAGGGAGAGGCTGGGATGTAGATTACAGATTGGGACCCAGCGCATGGCCAGGAACATGGGTCTGGCTGGAGGCTGCAGGCTGGGATCCCTGGCTCTGCCACTCCCCAGCTGGTGACAGGAGGTTGCTGTGCCTCTCCAGGCTTCTGTTTTTTCATCTGCAAAATGGGGAGGGCACGATGGCTCATCGGGCGGTGAGGACCCAGTGGGTTTCAAACAGTCTGTGTGGCTCACAGTGGAGGAAAAGCAGCCATCCTGTTATCCTCAGTGCAAACGCCCTTTCTTCATCCACCTGCTCCCCACACCACCCTCCCAGACAGCCGCTCCGGGGAAAGGTGAAGATGGGAGGAAAGTGAGAGCCAGACCCAGCACTGGCAAGAGGGAGCAGGAGGGGACTTTGGCAGGCAGTGGGGAGAGGCTGTGGGCAGAGACCAAGTGCCTTTCCTGCAGCCTCTGGCCACTGGAGCTCGGATGGTGGGGCGGTGCTGAGTTTGACTCCAGAAACCCTCATCTGAGCTGTGGCCGCAGGCAGGTAGATAAGTTCCACTTCCCCTCCCCAGTTCTCTTCTGGGAGGTGGGTACCCCAGGCTTCTGGGGATGATGCCAAGGGCTGAAGCTAGCTGAGGGGCAGGCTGGGGAGGACCACAGTTTGGAAAGAATCCTAACAGAGCCTCAGGCAGAAGGGTCAGGAACCAGCAGGCCCTGGTGTTTTGAACCCAGCCCTTGTGGAGTCAGGGTGGGAAGAGGGCCCGGCGCAGGGAGTGAACCCAAGGGCTCCTCTGGTGTCGCTGGGGTTCCCAGGCATAGGTGGTGGTGGGAAAAGGGTCGGAAGGCAGTGACTAGTGTCTGCTTCTGTTTTAGGCTGGAAGCTAAATCCAGTGGTCGGCGCAGTCTATGGGCCTGAGTTCTATGCAGGTAAAGGCTGGGGCGGGGCCGGAACGGGATGAGACCAGCCGATCGGCCCCGTGGGGTTCCCGGCCGTGCCTCTCACACGTGTCTCGGCCCCCTTTCCTGCAGTGACGGGGTTCCCGTACCCCACCACCGGCACAGCCGTTGCCTACCGAGGCGCACATCTTCGGGGCCGGGGCCGGGCCGTGTATAATACGTTTCGGGCTGCGCCGCCCCCGCCGCCCATCCCGACCTACGGAGCGTGAGTACCTAGGCCGGCCGGGGGAGGCAGGGAGGGCGGGGAGGGGGGAGCCGGGGAGGCCCTGCGCAGGGCGAGGGGCGGGGCAGCCTTTCCAGACCTGGCGGGGCGGGTGGTGGGAGCCCCCAGAACTCAGCCCTGCAAATGCCTCCATCGCGGCAGGCATCGCCGAGGTCCCTGGCATTTACGGGGACTTTCAGAGCCCCAGAACCTTGTGTGGATGCCTTAATGGGGGCGTCGTCCGCCCTTGAGTTGAGCGAGGGGCTTCTCTGCGCCCTCTCAGTCCCATTCCCTGGGGTCTGGTGCCGTCCACCACCAAAAGGGAGGGCACAGCCGCCTGGGGTCGGGTGGGCCATGGGCCCCGGGGTTTGTGGGAGAAAGAAGCTGATCAGCAAGGGTGTTACTCTATTGTTATACCAAAACAGGGCACTGGAGCAAACGCTTGTTAAAATGCCAGTCCCATGGGCGGGGCTGGCACCGTGCCCCCTCCCTCCTCAGCAGACACCGGAGCCGGCCTACCCTGCCTCTCCAGCGTTCCCACCACTTTCTTGTCCGTTTGCTTCCAGGGTCGTGTATCAGGATGGATTTTATGGTGCTGAGATTTATGTAAGTGCAGCCCCGTGGGGAGGGGCGGGTGGGATCAGGCCTTCTGTTTGTCTCAATGAGAAGTCAGCGTCTCCCCGCTCCTCCCATCCCACCCCACCCTTGAAGCTGCGAGGGCGAGGGCGCCATGTCTGCCCGGAGCATGGCATCCCTGGGAATCCCAGCATAGCACAGTCTGGCGGTCTGTGTCCATCACTGGAGCAGTTGGTGGGTCGCCCAGCAGCCCTGTGAGCTGAAGGCATCTTCCCATTGGCAAGGGTTCATATAATGGGGTAGTGGAACTCTGCCACGTCCCTAACCATGCTGTGGTCAGGGAGGGAGCCCCTCACGTACCCATGTTCAGGACGGGCTTCGAGAGGGGCCGGGAGGCAGGGCCTCTACGACGGTGCTGCGGGTCTTACTCCCCTTGATGGAAGTCTGTTAGCCTCTCCCCCTTCATGGGGCGGCGCCTGCTGCTGCTGCTGGCTCAGACTCACCGACGGCCCCACCCCTCGTACCCAGCCACCCTTCAGTCCTGGGCAGTTACCCACAATTCAGTTACCTGCTCATCTGAGGCCAGGACATCATCTGAGCTCACGTCCTCTTTTGCCCTTTGCCCTTGACCCTTCCTGGTGTCCAGGTCACCATCCAGAGTCACTGTGGGTTCTCCCAGCCCCTCAGCATCCAAGTCAGGCCTCGCTGGCCTGGTGGCAGGTCTGTGGGCACCTCTTCTGTGCCGAGGCCTAGCGCCCAGCCAGATGGGTTGTCAGGACCTGCTAGTGTGCTGGAGTGCACAGATGGGTGTGTGAATGAATGAGTGAATGAATGGAGTGGGAGGCAGACTTGCCTCACCCCGAACTGTACCACCCGGCCATCTGCAGTCCTCAGATCTGCGTTAGGGAGCTAGGGGTCCAGGCCAAGCACCACCTACCCCTTCCCTGGCCGAGGCTGGGAGGCTGGAAGGTCTGCCTCCCTCCCGGGCCCCACTCGCACAGGGTCTGTCTCTCTCCCCACTCACCCCTTCCCTGGGGAGCCCCACTAAGCCCCTCTGCTGTCTCTCCTCCCATTTACCCTGCAGGGAGGCTATGCAGCCTACAGATACGCTCAGCCCGCTGCAGCGGCGGCAGCCTACAGCGACAGGTGAGGCCAGGGGCCGGAGTGGGGTGGGGAGAAGATGGACGAGGATCCCTTTGGGGGCTGGGCCCAGACAGGCAGGAGGCATAACCTACCTTTCCGGAGCTGGCGGGAGCAGGGTCAGAACAGGAGCAGGGCTGAGTGTGGCCCTCGAGCCAGTGAGCTCCTGACTTCAGTCACTTCCTGCTTGCCCCGTGGGGAGGCTGTGGAAACTCCAGGTAGCAGACAGCATCTCTGATTCCCATCCCCCCGGCCCCGCGCCCACTGTGGCTGTCTTGGGGGCAGATGCTTGGGTGCTTCCTCCCCGGGCAGCCTAGCCCAGTGCCTTTCCCCTTAGGCATCTGGCCTGTTGGCCGCTGAGCTCCACCGCTCTGGCCTGGGGACTGCTTGCAACCCCTCCCTCCCGGCAGCCCCTGGCTCCATCTCCCTATCAAGTCTGTGTGTGTACAGGGCGCCATGGCCCAGCCCTGCCCTCTGAGGAGCTGAGTTCCCTGCACAGACGAACTGGTGAAAGGAAAGTTGTGAGCAACACAGTGTCACATTCTTGACGGCAGCATCCCTGGTCCCTCCCATTGGCCCTCCCTCTCTTCTCCTGAAACACCCCCCCCCCCGCCCAGCATTTACCCTGTTCTTTTTGGGGTGGAAGTGGAAGTTTGCTTTCCCTGCAGGCAAGCTCTGTGAGGATGCTTTCCCCGCCATGTAGCACTGAGTAGAACACACCCCACCCCCCATCAGGGTCAGCACTCCGTGGGCATATTGAGAGCTTAGCCTATTGTGTTCCAGAAGCTTCCTTAACAAGAAGGAAGGGTAGGCCTTGCAGGAGGGAGGGTGCCCGTGCAGTGTCTGGAAGGGGTGAGAGGCCGGTGCCGCCCCTCACCGTGCCCCAGCCTTCTCCCACACCCTCCCCATGCTCTTATGCTCTTCCTCAGTTACGGCAGAGTCTACGCAGCTGCTGACCCGTACCATCACACCATTGGGCCCGCGGCGACCTACAGCATTGGAACCATGGTAAGGAGCCCGGACCCACCAGCCCTGGGTGCCAGTCCTAACAGCGGGGCACGGCACAGCAGCTGGGGTGGGTGGCGAGGCCCTGTGGGGAGAGGCCGAGCCCTCTGACCAGTGCCTTGGTCCCGGAGACTTTGGAAGGAGCGAGGCCTGGATGTGAGTTAGGACGAGGGGAGGGCCGGCCCCTCGTGCCCACTCTCACTTGTGGGGAAGCAGGCCGAACGGCTGGTCGGCCCACCAGACCATGTGGTCCTCTGGGAAGCAGTGTGCCTGATGCATTTCCCTGACCCCATCATTATAATAAAGTCCTGTTAAGGCTCCTCCATTCCCACCACCAGGAAAACCTAAATTAAACCAGGGCCACTCTCCTTCCCAGCAGAGGCTCCTGAGGCCCCTCCCTGACCCCGGGACTGTTTCTACCCACCCCACACCCCCACGGCCCGCCCGCACTACTGCAGCCCCTCACACCCGGGAGGGGAGCATGGGCCACTGGCTGCTTCTCACCAGGCCCTGGCTCCTGGCTTCCTGGGGGTTCCTGGGGTCCTGGGGAAATGCCTCCCTCAGGCTGTGGGGTGGAGAGGGCGGGGCGGGAGGTGTGCGGCATGGTGTGTCTGTGTGTGTGTATGTGTGTGTGTGTGGCCAGCTGTCAACACGTGCAGCCCAGCTCACTGTGCACCCAGAGCTGCTTCCAGCGGACACTTGCCTCCTGTGCCCACCGGTCCCAGCCCCGGGCTGTGAGGTTTTAGCTAGCTTGGCATCCAGCATCAAAGATGAAAACATCCTGGGGGAGGGAGGAGGGAGGAGCTTCAGAGGCAGGATGGATTTTTCCCATCTCCCTTGGTTCTGATGACTCCCTCCAATTTTTGTTTTGTCTTTTTCCATCTTTAGCGAGCCTCAGACACCCCCAGCAGCCTGTGGTGGCTGCAGACAGTCACAGGAGGGGGTCTGACAGGGCAGGCGCAGCCCCACCCGGATGGAGGTGCGATCCCCTGACTCCCGGCCTCCGTGCAGCTGCAGGCTAAAGGCTTTCATTGATGCACAGAGGGTTCCCTCTTGTGTCTTCGCTTTTTATTTTTAAGATTTTCTATTTTTTCCCCAATTTTTCTTCTCAACACGCTTGCCATGTTCTTCCCTTTTCTGGCAAAACTGGGTGGTTGGAGGGTGGGGGGCTCCTTCGGAGCCCTCCATGACTGGGAGCAGCCCAGGACATGGGAAGCTGGAACACCCAGGACCGGTTCTCCCCAGCAGGACAGGGCTGGGCCCTGCGTGGGCCCAGGAGGACCCAGGGACCCCCGAGAGCGAGGCTCTGGCACTGTGCCAGGCTTGTCTCTCCCGGCATAGCTGGCTTCAGTGGCCCCAGGCTCTTGAGCCAGGGCCCAGGAACCCACCAGGAGTTCCCTCAACCCTCTGAAGATGCCCTGTGCTGCCCTGCTGGGGTGCGAGGAGGTGGGGCTCAAGCTGGGACCCCCCTTCTGCATAAGGACAGTGAGAAGCCAGGCCTGAGCCCAGAGACGTGAGCCAGACACAGCTCAAAGCTCATGACCCAGAAGCACTGCTGGCCGTGACCCCAGAGTGCCCTCCCACTGCTGGCCCCAAACCACCAGAGGCGGACCCGAGCCCTCCTGTGGACCTGACAACCCAACCCCTTTCTCCCCAAAGACTTTAGGGGGAACGAACACAAGACTTAGCTATTTCTCTTTTTCGTTTTCCTTGGTTTTTTTTCTTTTTGCTTTTTCCCCTCTTCCAAAAGGTGGTACTGATTGGCTGTTTTTCATCTTTGATGTTGCAGGCTAGCCTCTGCCGAGGAGGGTACAGCCGCTTCACCCCCTACTAGCAAGAGACCCAGCCCCTAACAGCATTCACACTGACTGCCTCTCACAAACCACACCCAACAGCCCAAAACCAGGCACAGCCACCAGGAAGACAGTGCACCCCTCCCGGCCAGCGACACGCACGGCTGGCCCTCTGCGACTCTAAAACCCATAGTTTTCCTCTCCAGCCAGCTGGTCTCCCCACCCCACCTGTGCTGGTGTGTGTGTCTTTGACCCTGGTTTTTCCTGTATGTCTGAAACCGTGATTTCCTATTGTGCGTTTGTTGATGTTGTACTCCCCAAGCCATGCAGGTACAGTATGCACACCGCGGGGTCCAGGCTGGGCCAGACCAGGCAGCCCCCAAGCCGGGAGTAGCAGTAGCACCCTGTGAGGGCAAGAGCCGTGTGTCCTGGCCTCCCAGGCTGCACAGAGCAGCAGAAGCGCCCGGCAGGGCCTCCCCCAGAGCCACCCAGCCAACCCCATGTCACGGCCCTAGTGTGCAGTGCCCTGACGCAGGGAGGGAGGGGCTCCAGGCACCCCGTGTGGGTCCCCGGCTAAGGGCGCTCCTGCCGGCCTCCACCCAGCCAACCACAGGACTAGCCATTGCCCCTCCTCGCCCCATTTGGCTGAAACTAATATTTTAAATTAAATTTTATTGACGATAATCCTTGCCGACAGTCACAAGCATGTCACGTGGTGTGCAAACTGCTGTGGTCACACCAGTCTCCGCCACTCCTTAGCACTGCTGCTGCGAGAAACGGCAGTGTGGAAAGGCGTGTCCCGGGCTCTCATCACGGCGCCCCTTAGTACCACAGGGTGGAAGCCAGGCCTGACGTGCTCGGGGTTGGGGGAGGAGCGGGTTGTCCTGGAGGCACAGCCTACTCTCCGTGTCCCCAATCCCCAAAATGTCTTTAGTGGGGTACATTCCGGAAGTAGGGGTCCTCAACAGGAGAGCCGATGAGGGGTCCTCCCCACAGGAATGCAGGCTACTCAACCAGGCCCTGCGTTAGGGGGACTGTAGGCAGGGAGGGCCCTGTGGCCCACAGGCCGCTCCCTCCCCAGCCCTGGGACTGGCCAGCCTGGCACATGGTGCTTCTGGGGAGACACTGGCTGCTACCTCAGTCGAGCACAGCCCCAGGCAGCTGCTGGTCTGCCTGGGAAAAACCAGCCAAGATGGGCAAGGTCCTTTCCTGGGGCTGCCCTGGGGCACACAGATCTGAACCTCCATGACAGAGAAAAGTAGCCTCAGGCTCCGAGTGTGCCATGGCCGGGCTTCTGGGACAGGAAGGCCAGCTGGAGGGGTAGGTTCCCCACCAGCCAGGGCTGAGGTCCTGCCGCCCACGGGACCCTTGCTGTGGGGGGCCCGGCTCCCCACCTCCCGTGGCAGACTCTCACCCTCCACCGTCTCACCCAGGCTGCCCTGCTCACCTCCGTCTCCTCCCATCCCAGGCTGCCTGGGCCCCATCCTGGCGTTCACCCATACTCAGCCCTGGAAGATGAGGGTCCTGGAAGCTGGGGGGCAGTTGTGGGGGCGCCAGGACTTTAGGCCAGGGGCCCCATGCCATGCAGCCTGTCACCCTCACAGCTGCCGCGCCTGCCCCTGAGAAGCTGCGAGTCCTGCCTTTCTGTTTCTGTTGTAGTGAAACCTTCCACGTTTCCTTCTCGGACCATGAAGGGCAAAAACAAACAAACAAAAAAAACAAAAAAAAAATCAAAAAACAGAAAAAAACAAAAAAAGATGTTAAGATCCAAGCAACAAAAAAACCAACCAAACCAAGAGGCATCCAACCGAGTCCAAGTCCCGCGTCCTGGCCACACGCCCGCACCGAGGGAGCACGCCGGCAGGGGCGCTGAGGAGCCCCGGGACAGGACGGCCCGGCCTCGTCGCTCGTCCCCGCCCTGGCTGGCAGCGCAGTGGGGAAGTTGGAGGGGAAGGGGCCTCCCTTGCGGGGCCTGTGAGGGGCCCTGCTTTCGATCCAGTCTTCCTTTCCCAGCCCCCTACTCCCAAGGCAGTGTGGGGCTCAGCAGCGTGGAGCAGGCCGGGCCCGAGCAGGGAGGCACTGCGAACAAGACTTACCTTTGGGGCCAGCTGTGCCGGGGCGGAGCCAGCGGGGCTGGGGGTGCGGGCGGCTTTCATCCCAGGGGCTCCACGGGGCCCCGTCACCCTTGTGTCTCGTCCTCTGCGTCCCACCTCCCTCGTGCCGGCAATCCCGCCTGTGCCCCCCGCCTGGCGAGGAAGCCGTCTGACAGCAGCCCAGGGCCAACTCCAACAGAAAGGGCTGACCTGGCTCCAGGACTCAGGGGCACCCCAGGGGAGAATGAAGGAACCCCGGCCAGCCCGGAGCCACTCTCACACCGCCGAGCGTGGCCAGCCAGGCCCTGAGGCCGAGGACGTGCTGCTCCTGGCTGTCTCGCTTTCTGGAGGAGGCCCCGGGGCCTGTGCGCACCAAGGCTGACCTCGTGCAGCCTGCTGGGACCCGGCCCTCCCTGCCGTGCCCCTGCGAGCCCAGTCCCACCAGGGGCACCCAGGGATGGGCCAGCGCCCGGCCGCACCGCAAGGTTAGGAGTCACCGTGGCTGTGGGCCTGGACGGACACAGCCAGGGCAGAGGCCCACGGGAAGGGCGGGGGTGGGGGAGCCTGAGCCCGCCCCTCCCTGCTCCCGGGGCAGGTGTCCAGGTGGCAGGAGCAGCAAGGACAGCCAAGCTCTCCGGCAGGCAGAGCAGGAGTAGAGCAGGTGGCAGGGAGGAGCCCCTCTGGAGGTGGGGAGCACTAGAGTCGGTAAGCAGCAAAACATCCAGGCTCCCGACACAGCTCCGCTGTCTCATGAAACGTCAAAAGTTTAAAACTACACCTCACTTTCTATTCAGCATCAGCTACTGAAGCTCTCGAAATGGAATTCTCCTTTTCTATTCCCGTTGTACATAGCCCCCCGCCCCGCCTCCGGCTTTGTCCTCTGTACAGAGCCCCCGTCCCTCTGCTGTTCCGGACCCTTCTGCAGCAGCTCACCCCCCCGGCACAGATCCCCAGGACTGCAGCCGAGCCCCGGGCTTCCTTTCTTACCATTCTGTATGCTTCCAAGGTGTGACCATTCAAATTAACAGTATTATAAGATTATTAATAAAGATTTCTTTCTTCAAACCAGGACAACTCTGTATGCTCTGGCAGCTCCCGGGCCCAGTGGGTGGAGGGCATAGCGGCCCAGGGGGCAGGATTGGGGCCAGGATGGGACGAAGCCCTGCCTTGGTCTGTTGCCAGGTGGCAGTGGCATCAGAAGGCCCTTCCAGGCAAGAGACTTTCCAGTCCCAGTCCTCGAGTCTGTGTGGGTCCTCTGCATCCCACCCCAGGACGGGCTGGGTGGTGGCAGCTCATGGCGTCTTTGTGCTCCCTGGCCTGCCTTTTGGACTCAGATCGAGGCCAGCCTTGGTCCCTTCTTTCCTGGTCACAGCACACGACAGGCACAGCGTGACCTCACAGAGCAGAATGCACCCCAGGAGGCTGGGTGTGGTGGCTCATGCCTGTAATCCCAGCACTTTGGGAGGCTGAGGCAGGCGGATCACCTGAGGCCAGTTCAGGACCAGCCCGGCCAACATGGTGAAACCCTGTGTCTACTAAAAATAAAAAATTAGCTGGGTGTGGTGGTGCATGCCTGTAGTCCCAGCTACTCGGGAGGCTGAGGCAGGGGAATCGTTTGAACCTGGGAGGCGGAGACTGCAGTGAGGTAAGAGCGCGCCACTGCACTCCAGCCTGAGCAACAGAGTAAGACACTGTCCCTCCCCCGCCCCTCAAGAAAAAACAAACCCCAGGAGGCAGAAGGGTTAGACCTGGTGACCACACAACTGTGCTTGGTCGACCCAATGCCCGAGAGAGCACGGACCTGGAGGGTGGGGAACGTGGTACAGAGGCACATGTGGCTGGTGCTCCAGCTGGTTCTGCGCCCCTGGTCTAGCCCGAGCTGGGGCCCATGAGGAGCCGTGTTGCTTCAAGGTAAACCCACAGGAGCTAGAGCACAGCTGCAAGGGGTCGGCTGAAGACGGGACGGGAAGGTGAGTGGCAGAACCTGAACCCGGAGCTCAGAAGCCTAGGGCTGGGCAGGGGCTGGGGCTGGACAGGGAGCCAGCGTCCGAGGCTGGGCTGGTGCTGCCCGCCCCGATCACACAGGACTCCAGTGTTTTTCACAATGTCGGATCATTTATTTCAGAGCAGTTACACCCAGCAGAGGGACGCAGGCTTAGACGCCAGCATATTAATTTTCCTGCACGAGAGCCCTGCATGGCGGTGGGGCTGGAGAGCCAGGGCGGTGTGGTTCTGCCACACGCCACGCTCTGCTAAGCCCCCTTACTCCTAATTGCTTGCTCACCAGACTGTGAGAAAATAATTGCCATTATAAATTTTCCCTCCTCTGCATAAAATATTCAGAGAAACCAGCACTTAAAAGACTTCATGAAGGAAGGGCAGTGTGCATGCTGCGCCCCCACCGCCGCAGAGGACACAGAGAGGCCAGGAGCCCCTCCCCAGATCCCCCTGGTTCCAAATGAGAGAGGCTCAAAAGGCTCCCAGGAAGGGTCACAGCTGAAAAAAGAGTCACGTGAGCTTGTGTTCACCTGCCCTCCACCCGGGACAGCGCCCGGCGGTTCCAGGCTGCAGGGGGGTCAGCAGAGGGACCCTCCTGCCCCACATCCTTGACAAACGCTTCTCCTGGGACCACACGTGAGACACGGAAGAATGTTCCAAATTAGGCAAAAGCCCAGACCTTTAATCCCAGGGCCTTCTGCTTGGCACAAGTACCCAGGCAGGCAGGGAAGATGGAGAAAGAGGCGGATTTCAGCCACTGGAAGGAGCCCCGGCTCAGAGCACCAGCCTTGCCCTCCTCCTCCGCACGCGGGAGCGGGTGTGACTGGGCTGCCACCTGGTGGCCTCTGCCCTCACTGCAGGGCGAAATGATGGGGATGCCAGCCCTTAGGTGTGGGCTCTGGCTGGGGTCACAGGGCATCCCAGCCCTCAGCACCGCCCAGCATCAAGGGGACCCCCACCGCCGGCCCTATGTGGCCTGGGGGTGAGACCCCCCAAAAGCAAGGGACTTCAGGCCACTGACTCCATAAAAGGACCACAACAGACCCCAACCAGACCAGCCGCAGGATGACCCAAGGCCATGGGGTCTAGAGACCACACCGGGAAGCCTCCTGGGCAGCCCAGCAGAGGCCTGGGCAGAGGGGAGGAGGCAGCTGGAAGAGCAGGAAGGACAGAAGGAGGGCTGCGGTGAGGACCGGCCTCCCTCACGCCCCACGCAGCTGTGCTGCCTCCTGCTCAAGGGTAAGCCCGGAGGTCTCCCTGGTGCTTGGGTGAGGCTGAGAAGGGAGGAGGTGAAGGAACAGAAGAGCTGGAAAAGACCCCACGGCTCCTGCAGCTCCTGCATGCGGGAGGGGGCTGGGCTGGCGTGGGGAGCAGATGCTGCTGCCGGCCTGGCCTGACCTGCGCCCTGAGCCTAAAGGCAGCTTGTCCAGAGCCCACGGCCTGTCGATGGGCAGAGGCAGGGCCACAGTGCAGACACCTCAGGGCCGCGTCCCTGCATGCCCACAGCCTGGAAGGGACACAGCAGGGCCAGGGGCTGGGGAGAACACTGCAGAGATGACCTCACGCTCAGCAGCAAATTGCCAACGCCAGGGAACATGCAGCAGCGGGGCTGGCCCACAGTGCCCACTCCTCAGGGAAAAGGGGCCTTTCCCACCGGGAGGAGGGTCTCCAGGGTGTCCTCTCCCGCCACCTGCAGGCAGCCCCACCCTGGGAGCCCCCGTAGCTCGTCATCCTCAGGAACATCATCTCAGGGCCTGCCCCAAAGCCTGCCTGCCACAATCTGCACCTTTCTCATAGTTCCATCTGCAGGAAAAAAAATTCTCAGCATCGGCATCTTACAGCCTATTAGGAAATACCCTTTATGGAATTTTGTTCTAAACATCCTCCCCTCTTTCATGTTCACGTGGGAACCATGTACCGTGGGGAGGGGCTAGGCAGAAGCAGAGCCCGCCACTCACCTTGCAGTGACCAACGCTGCAATCCCACCGCTTGTTTCCTGTCACCAACGCCCTCCCACCGCCCCCGCCAAAAAGCCACAGCACTCAGCCTGGGGGTCTCCCACCCCAGCCCCGGGACCTGGGTCTCACCGCTCCTGCCGGCACTTAGCCAGCCCAGCGCAGGCCGGGGACAGACAGCTGGGAAGAGGCCTCAGCATCTGCTCACTGCGGGGCAGAGTACTGCAGAGCCGCCTGGCCCCACTCGGCCTGAGGCACCCGGAACCCTTCCTTGGGGACAGGCTCCACCAGAAACCCAATGCGACGATCCTGGCCGGGCCCAGCGGCATCCACCAGCAGGTCCACTATACGGTACTGGGTGGCAAAAGCCAACCCCAGGAACGTGGGCCTCTCTGGCCTCGGCAGCTCCCCGCCCGGAGAGCCATTGCCCGTCCCTCCACAGCAGTGGATCCGGAAGCAGCGGACTTGCGGCAGGACGACGGACCAGTGCAGGGTGCAGCTGAGCTGGAGCAGAGTAGGGGGTCCCTCCCGCTCAGAGGCGGCCGGCTGCCAGCGGACGTGGGAGACAGTGACAGCCTGCACCCGGGGCAGCGGGGCCAGCAGGCTGGCAGCATCCACCACCTGGCAGGAGAAGAGGCTCAGCATGGCCGGAGGCCTGGGGGCAAGGAGAGGGCACCCCCACGCACACACTTCCCCTCCCTGACTCCCCCACCGCAGTTCCCCACTGAACCCGAGAAGGGAGTGGCCTGGGGCAGCCTCCACCCCCACTCCAGCTGGACAAACGGCCAGTCCAGCCCGAGCCCCTCCGGGAAGTGTCACCTGGATCTCTCCAAGGCGACAGGTGAAGCTCTCCTCCTCCCGGCTACCCAGCGGCCGTGTGAAGCAGACGAAGAGGTCCAGCAGGAAGCACCCACGCAGGCTCACCTCGTAGCAGCTGGAGGGGCCAAGGGCTGGTCACAGGCCAGGCTCAGGCCGGCGCTCCAGGGTGAGCCAGTCCAGAGGCCCCAAGCCACAGCAGAAGGGAGATCCGTCCCAGGGTCAGTGGGGAGCCCGGGCCGACAGCAGGACTCCCAGCAGCTGTCCTGGGCTCACCTCTCAGAGCTGCCCCAAACCCGGGGACCAGCCCAGGGCCCCTCCATCCCTCCAGCTCTGGGGTTTCCAACAGACTTGAGTGAAGAAGAGGGACTTACTGCTGGACCCAGCCCCCACTCAGCTGCCGGCCGCAGCGGCCCACCCATCTGGCCAGCTTGGTGGGAGGCACTCGGAGGGGTCGGAGGCTGTGTCTTGAGCTTGTTTCTGCTGGAGGAGGAGACATGGGACTTGAAAAAGGAGAATCTCAAAGGAAAAGGTGCTGGGAAGGACCACCAAGGGAGCCCCTGGAGTCCAGAGAAGACCCCCCATGACGCCAGATGCTCGCAGGTACTGAGAAGCGACCAGGCAGAGCTCCAGAGGAGCTCAGCAAACGAAACCCGTCCTGGCTTCCTCCAGCCTGCTGTCTCCCCACCCCATCTCCTCACCCCTCTCCACACTGCGGCAGCAGCAAGCCTGTGTGCAGCTCAGGTCTCCAGGAGGGGCCATTGTCTACCCTGCATAGACACCTCAGTGGCCCAGCGAGGCCACAGGGCAGAGGTTGCGGCTGAGAAGTGAACCCTCCCTGTCCAGGCCTTGGCCACAGCTGCCCTGACTCTAGCAAAAGCAGGATTTACCCTCCACGGTCCACACCAGCTCCTCCCCACACTCCATGAGCCTTTCCACACCTCTGTCTTTGAGCTCTCCCCGGGCAGAGGCAGGCCTGGGCCCCCATCGCCTCACCATTCAACACTGAGATGCCACTGATGTGACAGCTGCCAGCATCCCCCGTGGTCAGCTCCAAAGCAACCGTGACGTCCGTAGGCCCTTCAAGCTTGTATACCATGGACAGAAAAATTTTGGGGGGCACAGGGACCTGCAGGGAAAATAACCTGGGGGAGAAAGGTCCTGTGCTGACTGCCGCAGAGAAGTCACTGAGAAATAGAAGCCAGCTCCAAATCATGCGCGCAGGCCCTCCCTTGGGGAACAGGGGGCCTGAGCAGGAAACACTCCCACAGAGTAGTCTTGTCCGTGGCCTGGGACAAGCCCTCCCCAAGGCCAGATTCTGTTGTGGGCTGAAACATCTCAGTTCTGAAATACTATATGATTCCCTCATATGGGGCATCTAAAGTATCCAAACTCACAGATGCAGAGTGGACGGTGGCCTTGGGGGGCTGGGGGAGGATGGGAGGCTAATGAGCAATGGGGAGAGTCCAGTCCTACAAGATGACACAGCTCTAGGGATCTGTCACACAGCAACGCACGAAGAGTCCACACTCCCGACTGTTAACTTCAACACGGTGAACATGGCACATTTCACGTGAATGCACTTTTGACCACAATTTTAAAAAACTAATCTGGGTCTGTCCTCTGTCCTCGTTCTGGCCTCCACTGCCCCATCCGCCCAGTTCCACAGCCACCACGTGTGACGGGAGAAGCTGGTGGGCCCCCACGTCCCCCGTCACTCACCCACCTCACAGCCACATCTCCAGCCTCCGACGGGATCACGCCCCGGATGAGCAGGGAGCTGCCTCCATGCCAGGCGTCCTGCAGGCAGCAGTGCGTCCTCACCCAGCCCCGGCCCTCCCCTCCCAGCCTGTGTTCTCCAAACAAGGGCTGCATCTCCTGGGCACTCAGGTGGTACCAGGGCCCTACGGTCTCCTCCTGAAGAAAAGGGCAGAACGGGGGCCCTCAGCAGAAGCCAACAGAGCAGATGTGTCCGGAGCAGCAGGGAGGGGCAAGCCCCAGGCTCCTCCCACCTGTCCCAGCTGAGGCCAGAAGGCAGCCACAATGGAAAGCATACACCCACCTGGCCGTAGCAGACCCTCCGTGCACCCATGCCCAGGCAGAAGGATGTGACGAAAGGCAAGGAGCAGATGCTATGTGTGGGCAGATAACGCTCCAGCCGGCCCCAGAACCTGCCAGAGACATGGGGGAAACAGCTCGGTCTGGAGGAAGGGAGGGAGACTCCCAGTGTCCCTCGAACTTGCTGGTGGAAACTCGAGGCACTCCTGCACCCTCCAAGACAGGACTTCCGGGAGGACCGCAGCCTCCTCGGCTACGGAGGTGTTGGAAACACACGTCTGCAGGAAGCGGTCTCTGGGTTTGGTCCCTACCCGGAAGCAGCCAGGGTGGCTGGCTTCTCCTCCCTTCATCCTCCTCTGACCACCCCCCCAGGAAGGGTCACTAAAGAGCACGAACATGTCTTATCAGAGAAACCAGGGATGCTTCCCACGCATCAGCCTGCACTAAGCACCCAGGATGGCAGGACTCACTTGTCCTGGTTCTGGAAGAAATCATCCTTCTCCAGACACTCGTACACCCAGCCAGGAGCAAACAGAGCCACGGAGAAGCCATGCTTCCGGATCAGCTCCAATGACTGAGGAGACAGACGTCAGGGAGACACTGGGCACGTCAGGACCACAGAGCCCAGACAGGCTCCTGGACGCCGGTGACGGGGGTAGGGGCTTTCAGGGCAGCTGGGAAACCGGAGGGGGAAGCTGTCCAACCCCTCCCTCCTAACTGCACGTGGGGGCTGCAGGGCGTCACCCTCCTCATTCCACAAGCCAGAAGAGGGAGTGGGAGAGGCGGCCAGGCGGTCGCCTGGGTAGGAGAAGCCGGGCACTAACTGGCTGTGGCCACGGTCCCCTCACCCTCTGGCACACCTCTCATTCGATTATCAGAATCCCTTGCAGTAAAGAGGCTCTCCTGTTATTGGATTAATTTACTCATCTGAAGCTAAATTAATGGCTGACAACATCCCTGGGGCTCTGGGAAGGGGCAAGACTGAGGCCAGAGGCAGGCAGAGCCCTTCGCATCCCACGCCAGGGGCACCAGCCCGGCCCCGCTCCTTCCTCCATGCTGGCGTGACCTGCCTTGCCAGAAAATGCTCCCTCGTCGTGACACCTGCCACTCCCCAAACCCTGGGCGCTTCCCCCATCCTCATCCCTGAGCCTCGAGAGAGGTGCAGCAGGCCCCTCCGAGACCGCTCAGGCTTCCCTGTGGGGGAGGTCAAGGAATGCAGTGGGGACAGGAGGGCACAGGGTGCCTCTGTCCAGTAACACCCAGGCAAAAACACACTAGCTAACTGTAGAAATGGCCGGGAAGGGGTTTCAATGGGGACACAGCTTGTCCAGACAGGACACCCTGTTTCTCAATGCCGCGGGGTCCCCGCTCCAGGAAGAACAGCTGCTGTGGTTCCTTTGAGGTGCGGACAGGAAAGGAGAGTCCATGAGGAATGAGGTCCCAGGGGAGGCACTGGGCCATGGCCTTGGACGAAGGGGACCACCCACCTTGTCTGTGTCGAATCGGCCTCCGACCACGTTCCCCCGAGCGAACACATCCACGCCCACGTACACGTCGGCCCGGCGCTCCCCCGCCTGCCCCAGCATCCGCTCCAGGTGCTCCTCCTGCCAGTTATAGTTGGTGAAGAAGCCGTCACAGGAATCAAAGAAGACCCTGAGGAACAACAAGAACCTGCTGTGAGGCCCAGGCCCAGAGGGACGGGGCCACCACCCC
>PVKP010035898.1:0-22882 GCA_004027715.1 Plecturocebus donacophilus | reverse complement strand
TTTTGAGATGGGAGTTTTGCTCTTGTTGCCCAGGCTGGAGTGCAGTGGCGTGATCTTGGCTCAGTACAACCTCCGCCTCCTGGGTTCAAGCGATTCTCCTGCCTCAGCCTCCCGAGTAGCTGGAATTACAGGCATGCACCACCATGCCCAGCTAATCTTGTATTTTTAGTAGAGACGGGGTTTCGCCATGTTGGACAGGCTGATTTCGAACTCCCGACCTCAAGTGATCCACCCACCTCGGCCTCCCAGAATGCTGGGATTACAGGCATGAGCCACTGCGCCCGGCCTGTTCTGTCTGTTTTTAGTCGTAGCCTCTCCCTACCTGCAACCGCTAGCCACCACTCATCTGTTCTCCGTTTTTATGATTTTGTCTTTTTCAGAATATGATATAAACAGAATGTGTGAATCTGTACCAAACATTTTTGTGTTCCTTTCTGTATGATAAAAACCCAGGATTGAGATTGCTGCATTATATAACAAGTGTATGTTAAACTTTACAGGAAGCTGCCTAAATGTTGTCCAAAATGATTGTGTACCATTTTGCATTCCTAGTAGCAATATGTGAACCAAATGGGATAATTACGAAAATCCTCACTAGTACTTGCTAGTATCAGGTTGTGTGTGTGCGTGCATGTTTTAGCCATTCTAATGGATGTGTAGTGGTATCTAATTATGCTTTAAATTTGTATATTCCTAATGATTTGATTTGAATTCCCTAATGTTGGGAATATTTTCATGTGCTTATTTTTCATCTGTATATCTTCTTTGGTAATGTATCTGTTAAAATCTTTGGCCCATTTTTTATTAGGCTATTTGTTTTCTTGTCTTTGAGATTTGGGAGTTCTTTTATATTCTAGATATGAAAGCTTTGTCAAATATGTGACTCGCAAATATATTCTTTCAGTCTATAGCTTGTCTTTTCATTCTCTTAACGGGTCTTTCACAGAAACTGAAAAATACTAAAACATTTTTAGTTTCAAAAGTGAATTTTTTTTTTTATGATTGTGTTGTCAGTGTTGTATCGAAGAACTATACCTAACGTAAAGTCATGAAGAACTTCTCTTGTGTTGTTCCTTAATAGTTTGATAGCTTTTACATTAATAATATGGTCAATTTTGAGTTAATTTTTGTATAATGTGTGGAATATACCTTGTTTTTTGGCATACAGATGTTCAGTTTTTCCAACACTATTTATTGAAGAGACTATTCTTTCTCGATTTGTCTTTGCTATTTGGTAAAAAAAAAAAAAAATAGTTTTTTACTGTAAAAAACTTTTTCTAGTGAAGTCTTTTACAGTAAAAACCATTTTTAATAGAAAAAAGTTAATTTTTTCCATATTGTGTAGATGTATTTCTGGTGTCTCCATTCTGTTCTATTAGTCTATGTGTCTGTCCTTTCTCTAATACCACACTGTCTTGATTACTGTAGTTTTCTAATAAATCTTAACATTAGGTAGTGTGAGTGTTCGATTAGGTCAAGAAAGTTGATTATATTGTTCAGGTCACCTGTATTTTTGTTGACTTTCTGGCGACTTTTCCTATCAATTACTGAGACAGGAGTGTTAAGTCTTCAGTTGCATATTTTTCTATTTCTCCTTTTACTTATATCAGTTTTGTATCATGTGGTTATTTAAAATAATAAAATATGTTTCTTGTAGACAAATTTAGTTTGGTCTTGTTCTTTTTATCAGATTGGATTATCTTTACTTGACATGTTTGGATCATTTACATACAGTGTAATTACTGATATGGTTGAATTTAGATCTACCTTTTTATTACTTGTTTCCATTTCTACTTTGTTTTTTATTCCTCTGCTTTCACTTTTTTGTCTTCTTTGAGAGTACTTGAATTTTTTTCTACTATTCCATTTTAATTTACCTATTGGCTTTCCACTATTTCTCTTTGGATAATTTTTAGTGATTGCTCTAAGGATTACAATTTAAATTTTTATTTCACTTAGTATTACTATTTCACTACTTTATGCAAAATGTAGAAACCTTATAACCATGTAATTCCCTTACCCTGTTCCTTTGTTATTATTATATGCATTATATGTATATGCAGTGGAGAAATCCCACTGGACAGTAATTATAATTTTTGCTTTTAACTGTCATACATATTTTAATGAACTTCAGAGGAGAAAGGTACTCAATATATTTACATAAATATTGACCATTTTGGTTGCTCTTCCGTGGTTTGTAGTTTTCCTTCTGTTACATTTCCCTTATCCCCAAAGAACTTTCTTTAGCATTTCTCTTGGAATGAGAATATTAGTAAGAATATATTTTTGGCTGTTTCATGCTGAAAAAAAAGAAAAAAATATATATTTTTTAGTCTTTTTTTTAAATCTTAGAATGTATTTCTTTCACTTTTATTCCTTAAAAATATTTCCAGTGAATATAGAATGTGGGGTTGATAGTTCTTTAACTTCAGCACTTTAAAAAAGTTGTTTCATTGTCTTCTAGCCTCCAAGGCTTTTGGTGAGAATTCCCCAGTCATTTGAATTAGGGTGCTGTGTATGTAATATGTCCTTTGCATCTTTATTCTCCGAACATTTTCTTTTTGGTTTTCAACAGTTTGTTTATGATATATTTGGGGGAGGTTTTCTTTGAGATCCTAAAAAATAAAGTCATCAGAGTTCCATGTTCAAAGCCTTTGGTCTCCTGTTTAAAGAAAGTTACACACATAACAGTTTAGGAATTGTCCAACACTTCATAATCAACTTTTGGAATCTATTTATTGATTTATTTGTAATAGATTTGTAAAAGTTGTCTAAACAAGTGATTCTCATATTTTAATGTAAGAATAATATGGAAATGTTGGTAAAATTTAGATTTTGATTTAATAGGTCCAGGAATCAATATTGGGATTCTGTATTTCTGTGGAATGTGCTGATGAAGTGTTGATACTACTGCTCTATGGGTCACACTCTGAGTAGAAAGGCTCTAAGTTACTGGTATAAACCCGAAAAATATGTCGTTCTTAACATATTTAAGGAAAGTATCATGTCAATATTTCTTGATTTTCATTTAGTATCATCAGGAATTTATCTGATTCCAAAAAGTAAATTTTCAGATGTCAGTCTCTGTTTAAGCTTTAAAATACTTCACTTTGACCACTGTTTTATGAAAAGCTTCCCAAAAATGTCTTAATCACTATTGAACAATTTTTAATGTTCTGAACTTAAAAACCTTTCCAGTAATTCCATGTAATCATTATGAGCATCTATTATTGGACCTGCTGTTATGTAAATGTGCACACATGATTACTGAGCTGTTCAGTTCTGTTTGTTCAAAATGGTCAAAGACTGGTTGCTTATTGAGTTTTATGATTGCTATGTATGTATGCACACATTTTAGTTCCTTTCTTTTTTTTGGTCTATTACTTCTTAATTGTCTCTTCTTTTTATGGAATGTATTTCCCTGCACATTTAAATTTGCTTCTTTATATCTGTGGGCCAGAAGCTCACATACTATTTTAGAATGCAAAATAAGTAAAAGCAATTAGGGCTAAATGCTTTGCATTTTTTATGGAAAGAACATTTCATGCAATGCTCATGTTTTCTGACTGGTTATTTGTTAATTCAATTTTCTACTTTTAACTTAATGTTAAGATGGTTTTGATTATGCTAGATACATTCTATGTTGTTGTAGATTCCATGATAAAATTTGTTCCTAGGAAGAATTAAGAAAAATATTAGTCTTCTGTCCTTTCATTTAGGATAGTATTTGCACTATAAAATGGGAAAGAAGATGCAAGGATTTCTAAAACTAACTTCTCAAAATCTCCAATTTGTGAATGATTAGTTTGCTCTTCAACTATCTAGCCGTTCCTAACATTGTTGGATAAAAACATTTTTACAAGAAATGTAAGTTTTAGATTATCCATGCCTATTTCAAACTGTACACAAATTTTGAAATTTTTTTTTTAATTTGTGCAAACATAGAGAACATGATGCTTAGCCCAGCCACTTTGTTTTATGTCTGCCAGCAATGCTATTCTTGAGGGAACGCAGAAGCCTCCATATGCACATAAAAATAGCGTATAAAAATCTGTCATATGAAGAAAAAGAGATTTCCACAGAAGAATTAGTTTAATTTTTTATTAACTACTTTGGTTCAAAGTATAGAAGATAATTTAACTTTAGTAAGCTAAGAACTTAAAATTGGATCACAGTCATGTTGATTTCCGATTTTGGCAAGACAAAGATTTGTGGAAAGTACATGTATTTAATAGAAATAAAACTGACCCAAACCAAAACCATACTATTCTTTGTCCAAATTCACTCCTTTCTCCTCCTTCCTTCCTTCCTTCCTTGTTTTGTTTTTGAGGCGGGGTCTCAATCTCTCACTCAAGCTGGAGTGTAATGGTGAAATCTTGGCTCTTCCGAGAGCCCAGCTACTTCTGGGCTCAAGCGATCCTCCCACCTCGGATTCCCTATTAAGCTGGGACCACAGGTACGTGCCACCATTCCCTGCTATTTTTTTGTTTTTATTTTTTGGTTTTTTTGGTAGAGATGGGATTTCACCATGTTGCCTTGGGTGGTCTCAAACTCTTGGGCTCCAGAGACCTGCCCACCTCGGCCCCCTAAAGTGCTTGGATTACAGACGTGAGCCACCGCACCCAGCCAAAAATTCACACTTAATCATATATATATTAAATATAGATGCATTCTCTTCTCTTTGAAAGTTGCAGCATTTTTTGTTTCCTTGAGGAAAAGTAAAGTGGTTATTTGTGACATATGGCATATTCCAGAAAAAGTTTCTTCAGCAGTAATCACAGCTTCTAGCTGATGCAGTAGTTTCTTTCCCCCTCCTCAAACAGGAAACAATGTTTCATCTTTCTTTTCTTTTCTCATAATTCACGCATATACAAAGCTGACATTTGTTCATGAAATTGCTCTTTGCTCTGTTATTCAAGGAAAATTACTGATGGAGAGATTATCCTTTTATATATGATTGAGTGACTCTGTCTCCCAGTATTTTTGTTTAAATATTTTTAACCAGATGCCTATGAAAAAAAATATTGGTTTGGGAATGAGATAAAATTGAGTTTAAATCCCAGATTTGCCACTTGCTAGATGTCTGTCCTTGGAGCAAGTTGTTTATTTCCACCTATATATTCAAATAATACCATTTACTTCATAGAATTATACTAAGGTTTAAATGATATAATACATACGAAAAATATAAGTATATAACACAGAGCTGTCATTCAGGAAAGGCTACCTATTAGCATAATGTTATCAGATTTCAGCTGTTTGCAGGCAAATCATTGTTCACATTTTAATATTTATGAAAATCGAACAGCCAATTGTGTTTGCAATCAGTAATGGTCAGGTAGCAGTCATGACGTAGCTGCCATCATCTGTGCATGGTATCTTGTTGCATGACAATTTCTAACTGCAATCTCTTGCATGTCTGTCTACAAACCACTTGAGGAAGAATCCTAATGACAATCTGAGGAATAATTGTAAATCTTAGTCATTGTAAAAAGATGTTTCATTGATTTTTCTGTAAGATAAAGTGCCAATTTCCAAACTTTCAGAATATGTGTCAATAGTTTGAAAGTCCTGGAGACAAAAGTTGGGATTCTTTGGGCACAGCTAAATCACCTACATTCTTACTAGCATAGAGGGCAGTGGAGTGGGCAAAACCAGACAGCAGTCACTGCATGGAGAGAGACTTGGAGCTGGATTCTGTGTTTCAGAAACATTATATTTTGTTTATATTTTCATTTTAAAATATGCATAAGCATATAAAATAAAATTTATTTAAATAAGTCTAAAAGACATGTAATGCATTTTGAATGAGTTAAAATTATCATTCTAGTCAATGTGTCACATTGTAGCCAAGTGATTTTCTTCTTTCTTGGTAGCACATAAAGGAGTATCAACAATTGATGTCTCAAATTAGATGAAGTAGTGTATTATTCGCAACAAGACTTACAAGGAATTATATTAAAGTACATAGAAAGAAGAAACATTATCACCTATAATTTCCAAAAAGGACTGCTTTTGTTGGCCATGAGAAGAGTCATTTTAAAGTTCAAAATCAAAAGGAGAGGGAGTACGTGGGAGAGTGAGTGAAGAGAAGGCAGGAGAAAAGATCCCTGCAAATGGTAATGATTTTCAGCATAATGACTCTGCCTTACCTGAAGAAGACTCAAATTGGTCATCCCTAAATTATGATTTGGAAGTGAAAATTAATGACTGAAATGTGTGTTCGCAAGTGGGAGGATGGGAGTATCAGTTATAGTCTAGTGTGTCTATAAAAAAATTTTTATATTTTAATATAGCTTAATAGCTTTTCACACTATACTTGCTAATTAGAAGCATTCCTTGAAGAGGCTAACGATTATCAGATTTAAATGGCAGAAGTTTGATTTTGTTATAGAAAATATTTTCCTTTCAATAAAAATCTTTCCTCAAATAAGATTATTTTAATTAGCTGAATTATAATAATTCTTAGAAGTTATGATTACACAATAGTTCCTTAGCAGAAAACTTTTAATTTCATTGTCTTTACATGGATTAAATTACAACAAATTTCCAGGACATTTCCCGTGTTATACTGAGACTGATAGAAGAAAATTTAAAATAAATGGTAGATTTTAAAAAACTATTTTCTAATTTAAATTATTCAGAAATACTTACTGGAATCAAGTAAAGAAGAATGGATTTTGTTGATTTGGCTTCTATTTTAATCAATAGTCAGTTTTCTTGGTCAATGTATATTATATTAACAAAGCCAAAATTCTTTGGCAAGAACTGACATGCTCAACTTTTACCTGGTCAGGAGTTTTAAAAGGGGAAATTATATGCCACAAGATGTCACTGTAATCTTTACAAACTGATAAGGGTAGTAACTACTTTTATTTCAACATTTAAAGCAGTTGGGTGGAAAAAAAAATCCTCATAGTAGGCACTGCTATAAAAATCCAGATGTACACATGCTATAAAAAAATGCTATAAAAAATGCTCCTGAGAATGAGCCTCTTGCATTCAGTGGCAACTTTTAGAGAACAGAATGTGAATCTTTCACTCTTTTGAAGTAAATAATCTTCATTTTCATAACACAGTTCTATCTGTCCTATTTCTGATTCAGATTCAAAGTGGAAAATAATTTTGACCTATTGGAAATAAAAACTCAAGGTTAAAGAACCAGTTCTTTATAAATATTCTATAATGTCTTTAATGAACATGAAAGACTCTATTGCCACCCAGAAGGGAGATAAACTGTGAGAAGAACACAGCTTGGGCTATCAAATAAAAAAAAGAGGAAGAAGAAGAGGAAGAAAATTATCTCTTGGTAGTACACTCTGCAGTAGGTATTGTAAACAGACTGTTTTTGTTTTCATTTTTGAGACGGAGTCTTGCTTTGTCGCCCAGCTGGAGTGCAATGGTGCAATCTTGGCTCACTGCAACCTCCCCCTCCCAGGTTCATGCAATTCTCCTGCCTCAGCCTCCTGAGTAGCTGGGATTACAAGCACCTGACATCACGCCTGGCTAATTTTTGTATTTTTAGTAGAGATGGGTTTTCACCATATTGGCTAGGCTGGTCTTGAACTCCTGACCTCAAGTGATCCTCCTGCCTTGGCTCTCAAAGTGCTGGGATTACAGGCATGAGCCACCTGCCCGGCCCAGAGTAACTGTTCTTGGTAATGTCCCTGTTGAAAGTCTTCTGATTCACATCTTATAGACAAAGCACACAGGTTAAAGGAGAATCTATAAACCTTGTTTTGATTATAGCGACAAACTGGTAGGAAAAGTGTGTGTACCTGGTTCTTCCAAGATCACTTGTTCCACTGTTAGAAGAGATAATAGCATACCATTTATTAAAGAAAGCTCTTCTATGTCTTTGAACATGGAAAATAATGTTATATTCACAATGTTCCTGAGTTTCAGTTACAAGGGGCTAAGTCGTTGGCATACATGGATTTGGAGGAAACTTTCTTTTAAGTTTTCCCTCATTTTTCAAATAGGAAGGGCTTAGTGAAACATTTCCAAAAGCAAATCTTTTTGACCACGTACATGAGAGCCTTTGCCACTAGTAATTTTAGTGATCACTTTTCCATTTACTTGACTTTTTCCCATACTTACTTACTTGACTATTATTAATTTGTCATGCTCTAGAGATACATGGATTAGATACAGACCTACCTGCCTCTTGGAGTTTTTAGAATCTAGCTGAAGGAGGCAACTGTGTTAGCAGACAACGTTAGAAGAAAAGCTAGTATTGAGTATAGCCAGGACATTGAAATAGCGAGTTACTCAAGAGGCTGGTTAAGGAGGTCCAATTCTACACAAATCCCAAATAGGAGACAACAAAAAGCTTCAGGTAATTGTGTTTTTTTGTTTCATTTGTTATGCTCATTTATTTTCCTCTTTACTGGAGGAAAACCTGTCAAAACACATAATTTCAGTTTTCTTTTCAGTTTGACAAATTTACTTAATAAGACCAACCATTTCTAATTTGCACCACATTGCTAAAAAGAAAGAAATGTAAGAAATTGCTTACTTGAAGATGAAAACATTTCTAAAGAGATGCTTTCTAAAGTAATACTCATGGTTGCATAATTATATTGAGTTCCATGCTTATTTGCTTCAGCACATAACTGCAAAAAGAAGCTTATCTATTGATCTACTAGTCTGTAATAAAGGAAAAGGTTTAATAAAAATCACTTTAATGGACAATCAAGATGCAGCAAAGCCTGTGAGCTTATCTTACAGGCTAGAAGTTCTCTTCACATTAGTAGAGCTTATTAGATCCCCAAAACCTAGCCTCCGAAGAAACTGATTTCTCACCTGTGGGGGTCGTGTCTCTACCTGCCTGTGGGAAATCCCAGTGTAAGCATAAATGGTAGACTTGTTGGCCCTGATATTCAGATCTGGATAAAGGCAATTTCTCCAGGCCTGGAACAGAAAAAAATTTTAAGGTTGAACATGGATATTAGTCCAGCATGATACAGAGTTCCTGAGCAGTTGATTTATATCATGCACAGGTATATAGGTTGTTTCGGAGCACTGACATGGCTAGAGTTAGGAACAAGTTCACAGGCCTTAGGCTTCCCTAACCTCAGGGAGATCTCACTCCCTGAATGCTACCAGGCCAGTAACCTTGGCAACCTCTCTAGGAGAGGCAAGGGAATCCTGCACCCACGCACCCACATCAGGTCTTGTTTATGCCCTTTGCACTGCTTCTTTGCTGTTGGGGAAATAAATGCAAGTACTGGCACCCTAAATTATGTCCAAATCACTTCCACACTTACCCTGCAACTCTGACCAGCTTCTCTAGTCTGGCTTTGCACCTGCTGTAGCTTTCTCTTAAACATTCCAGACTGCTCAAGCAGCGTATTTTCTTCAGAGAACTTTATTTCTTTAATTTAAAAATAATTATTTTTGGCAGGGCGTGGTGGCTCACGCCTATAATCCCAGCACTTTGGGAGGCCGAGGTGGGCGTATCACGAGGTCAAGAGATCGAGACCATCCTGGCCAACATGGTGAAACCCCGTCTCTACTAAAAATACAAAAAATAGCCGGGCATGGTGGCACGTGCCTGTGGTCCCAGCTACTTGGGAGGCTGAGGCGGAAGAATCGCTTGAACCCAGGAGGCGGAGGTTGCAGTGAGCCGAGATTGTGCCACTGCATTCCAGCCTGGTGACAGAGCAAGACTCTGTCTCAAAATAATAATAATAATTATTATTATTGTTTAAATAAAAAGGAATTTGACAGTTTATAGAATGAAGAAAAATAAGACTGGACTTGTGGCTATAAAAAAAAAAAGCTAGGATTTCACCACCAGGTCCCTTTTCTCCTGGGCACACAGTGGCCACGTGTCCTAGCTTGCCTTGCTGTTGGATGCAGCCAAGGAACCAAAGTCTAGCCAAAGGTATATGAGCAGACATACATATGTCACTTCTCTGTTCTTCATCTCTTTCTCTCCCATCACCTGCTGGCTGGGTGCAGCATGTCCAGAGAGAGGCTCGGGCCCTAGGATTTGGAAGAACCCCAAGAGGGGTTGCCACTTGAAGGAGAAGTGCCTTCTGAGTTGCCACTTGAAGGAGAAATGCCCAAAAGAGCCATGGAATGCCTAGATGGCCTCCGCATTAGCAAAAACTACAACTTGTACAGTTAAGTCACTAAATTTGAGCCTGTTTGTTTATTATGTCAGTTGCCTACTTTGACCTTTCCAAGTATGCATATGACTAATTTATCCTCATAAGCATGGTTTATACCTTTTCACTTTTTCCTATTTTTCTTTTCCTTGACCTTTTACCAAAATGTATATGTAATATACTATGTAATATTCTTTCCCAAGGTAACAATGTAGTCTCCAATCAGTAGTACAAATTAATTTTAATTTAATTTTATTTTATTTTATTTTTGAGATAAAGTCTCATGTTATTGCCCAGGCTGGAGTACACTCATGTGATCATGGATCACAGCAGCCTCTACCTCTTGGGCTCAAGGAATCCTCCCAACTCAGCTTGCTGAATATCTGGGACTACAGGCACATGCCGCCACACCTGGCTAATTATTTTTTAGTAGAGACAGGGTCCCACTGTGTTGGCCAGGCTGGTCTCAAACTTCTGGGCTCAAGCCATTCTCCCACCTCAACCTTCCAAAGTGTTAGACTTACAGGCATGAGCCACTGCACCACGCCCAAATTTATTTTAATTCTTGATCTTTATGAAGTTGCTCTCATTTAACATTGCTGAATAATGGAGAGAAGGTCCTAAGAAGAACTTGCAAGCCCTGGAATCTTAAGTAGCCCCTTGTATAACTCCTGTAGGTCAACTGACAGGTATTGTTAAGGTTTATACTACCTCTCTGTTTCTGACTCAAAACCAAATACTTGAAACAGCCTTTTGTTTCCTGGAGAAGTCTGCCCCAGGATTTTGCATCTCTTGTCTAATTGCCTCTCTTTGAGGAGTTCTGGACTGCAGCGAAGAAGGGACATGACTGAGAGTCTCCAACATCCTCAGGCTGAGGCTGCTAAAGATATTGAAGACATGTAAACTTATCATCTCTTCCCAGGTCTGAGATACTAAGAAAAGTAGCTAGGCTTATAATAGGATAGCCTGTCAATGAATATGTACTGCTTCATTAATTCATTCACCATTTATTGAGTACCTACCAGGATCTGTGAAGGCATAGGAAAGCAAGTAAGCCTAAGTCTCTACCTTTAGAGAATTCACACTCCAGTGGAAGGGGGTCGGAGGGAGAGACAGATGTGTATGTAAGCAGCTAGAACCTTAATGAGAGTTGTGTTGCTGGAGGGCTGCTAAAGGTATTTGTCAAAATAAATTGAGCTCTGCAAATTGAGGGTTTATGCATCTTATTGTAGGTAACATAAAATATTCTTAAAGTATAGTTAAAAAACGAAACCCAATTAAACCTTTTTTTTTTTAAAAAAAAAAAAAAAAGGCATTTATTAGCCAGGTGCAGTGAGTGGGGAGCACCTACAGTCCCAGCTACTTGGAAGGGTTAGGTGAGACATCAATTGAGCCTAGGAGATTAAGTTCAGTCTGGGCAACATAGCAAGGCCCTTTCTCTTAAAAAAAAAAATATATAGCATTTGTTAATAGCCTTCCTCTTCCTCTGTTGCAGGCAAAACTTTTTTTTTTTTGAGATATTGTTTCGCTCTTGTTGCCAAAGTGCAATGGTGGGATCTCAGCTCACCGCAACCTCCACCTCCCAGGTTTCAGCAATTCTTCTGCCTCAGCCTCCCAAGTAGCTGGGATTGCAGGCATGTGCCACCACGCCCAGCTAATTTTGTGTTTTTAGTAGAGATAGGGTTTCTCCATGTTTGTCAGGCTGGTCCCAAACTCCCGACCGCAGGTGATCCACCCACCTTGGCCTCCCAAAGTGCTGGGATTACAGGCGTGAGCCACCGCACCTGGCGGTGCGGAGTTCTAAAAGAAGAAGAACACTCTTCTTTTTCATGCTGCATGTATTTAAATATTTGTACCTGTTATTTCTGATTTTTAGTTTGGGCCTTTATTTTCTTTTGGAAAATCAAGATGTTTACAGATCCTTTATAAACTAACCTAGTTTTGGGGTATTTTTGGCATTCTTATTTTATAAGCATAATACAATTAAAATAGCGCTAAAATACTCCGAAAATATAAAGTACCATGGAAGTTCTAAACTATATCAGTGCAGGTTATGGAAGAATTGCAGACAAATTTAACAATTTTGTGTACATTTTGCCTCCTGGGAGACAAACTAAGTTCAAGTTATTTATTTTAAGAACTTAGTCCTGAAAATAAGTTTCAAAATCAAACAGAACAGATAAAACTCCAATACCCTAAATGTCAAACAAAACCAAAGAAAAAAAGCAATAGTCTAAAACAAACTACCTACTCCAAGTACTATAAATGGCAATCATGAAAATAGAACAATTTTAAATGAAAGTACAGAAAAATAACAAGCCATCAAATATGATCTTTGAAATAAACATTTGGAAGTGGTTTTCAAAAAGAAATAGTTCTAATTTTTAAATATCAAAATTCTGACACACTCAGTAAATACTTAATGTAGTTTGGCTGTGTCCCCACCCAAAATCTCATCTTGAATTGTAATCCCCACGTGTCAAGGGTGGGATGAGGTGGAGGTGATTGGATCATGGGGTCAGTTTTCCCCATGCTGTTCTATTGTTGTCTCCTATTTGGGATTTGTGTAGAATTGGACCTCCTTAACCAGCCTCTTGAGTAACTCGCTATTTCAATGTCCTGGCTATACTCAATACTAGCTTTTCTTCTAATGTTGTCTGCTAATACAGTTGCCTCCTTCAGCTAGATTCTAAGAACTCCAAGAGGCAGGTAGGTCTGTATCTAATCCATGTATCTCCAGATAGTGTGTGTCTCACAAGAGCTGATGCTTTCATAAGCATCTGGCATTTCTCCTGCTTGCAATCACTCCATCCTGCCACTCTGTGCAGTAGATGGCTTGCTTCCCCTTTGCCTTCTGCCATGATTGTAAGTTTCCTGAGGCCTCCTCAACCCTGCTGAACTGTGAGTCAATTAAACCTCTTTCCTTTATAAATTACCAAGTCTTGGGTATTTCTTTATAGCAACATGAGAACAGACTAATACAATTTTATGAGTAACATATGCAGTAGTAATTTATCTGGTGTTATGGCTGTCTGTAAGACATTCCTTAACAGTTTTAAAAGTGGGAAGAAATACAATCAATGATTCCTTCAGCAGTGACTGTGCAGCTTCAGCCCTGACCAAGATAACTTTTTATTGACTATGTTAAAGAAAGAATGGCTGAATAACCATAGTTTGTAATTGGCATAAGTCCCAGGTATAGCAATATAAACACTATAGAAGCTTAACCTATGCACATCTCAGCAGCAGAATAGCTCAGTGTACAGTATTGATATTTCTGACTAGCCCTTAGAGATCTCCTCGCATGTCTAATTTATTCTAAGGCAATGCAGGTACAATTGCTTTCAGCTAGAAGTCTCTCCTCATTTCCACAAATAATCATTTGTTTGCCCTTAATGAGAACCTAGTTTGACATTTTCTTTTACAATTGAAGAAACTGAGACCCAAAGAGGTGTAGCTCTGGCCCAACATAACCCCATCGTCTCCATTGAAAAATGAAACAACTGAAGCTCAAAGCAGTTGTATGTTGTCCTCAGGGTCACACAGCTAAAATTTAAGTCCTGGCACTTCAGAGCCAGCGTTCTTAATCACTACACTAAACTGCATGTTAGTTGTGGCGCTACAGAACACAAGACTTGGTACTACCAAGAATTGTTGGCACAGTTATTATTCAGTAATGTCAGCACATTACTTTTAATGGCAAAATCTACAATTGCTTTTGCACAAACTTAGTATAATTAATTTGTCACATTTTAGGCACTCAAAAATATTGCTGAGCAAATCACCGAATGAAAACTGAATGCATGGAACATAATCCTCACAAATTGATCTGCAAACAATTTTCACCAGCACATTTAAAAGAATGGCTCCAACCATACAATAGTTAGACATCAGTTTTAATTCCTTTCCAGATTACCTCACTGTATAAATCACTATTTTAACAGAAAATAAAATATGACAGTTATGAGGGGAAATATACATCATCTACAAAAAGGTTGTAACTTGAAAACAGAACATGGCTGAATTACATATGTGTGTATATTGAAAAAATCAAAGTATAAACAGAAAATAACCAGTGATAAAAACCATAACATTCTTAAAAGAGTCAATACAATATTAACCTTTTGAAATGTATAGTGAAAGGATGATATATATGATCTGTATACACACATATGTTGTATATATATTCCCTAGATGGTTTCCCAAAAACCATAACATTCTTAAAAGACTCCATATAATATCAACCTTTTGAAATGTACTAGTGAAAGGATGATATATATGATCTGTATACACGCATATGTTGTAAATATATTACCTAAATATATATACCTTCATTTAGGGAATATATGTATAACATATGCGTGTATACAGATCATATATATCATCATACCCTCATCACTATCTGGTACTTCTTTGTTAAGGTCTTAATGTCGACTAGTACGTATTGAGTAAGGGGTCAGCAAGGCAGACAAGAATCTATCGTAATTTACCAAAACCAAATCTCAGATTTTCTAGAATAATACCCAGTTAAAGAATGTATTCTGCCCACAATTTTCATTATAAAACACTCGGAAATTTTATTATAAAACATTCTGAAATGTTTGCATTTGACACCAATATGCCTTCTCCCAGCTTTTCTCTCAAAGCCAAAAATCAATACATTCAACATCGATTTATTCAACAAATATTTACTGGCTGTCCATTATTTGCTAGACCCCTGGGATAAAGAAATGAGCATCAGTCCCACCTTTGGTTCAAAAAAATAAGTAACTTTATGTCAACTTGATGGTGAATTGCACATTAATATTCAGTTGACCTTTAAACAAAGCTAAAATTGTCTCTTTCTGCTGGATGTGTGATTACCAAGGAAACTCCCATTACAAACAGGTAAAAATAGGTTTTCATGCTTTATTTTAAATTCCTTTTAGTTTTTCAGACAGTAAAGGGTTTTTTAAAATGAGACAAAATAATTTTAAGTTATGAGTTATAAACAGAGTTCATGTCTATATAAAAAGAACTTATCCATGAATATTTGCATTTTAGTGGCAGTCAGGTAATTCCTATAAGCTACAGCATTCAGATATTTATTTGAATCCCATGATTTAATATTTTTATCACCAACCCAATAATGTCTGTAATTTTTTAAAAGCAATATTGACTCACTATATAAAATATGAACTAAACATCCATCAAAACAGAGATGAATTAATAAATTATCACAGATTTGCACAACAGAACACTGTAATCAGTTAAAAAGAATAAACTAGAGTTTCAGGGATTAATGTAAATAAAATCTCAGAAATAGTATTGAGCAGAATATATATATATGTATATGCTTTAAAAATATTTTACTATCTATACATTATTTCTGTCTTAATTGGGGCAGCCATAACTAAGTACCATAGATTAGGTGGTGTGTGTGTTTGTGTGTGTGTATATATATACACACACATACATACATAGATGATGTGTGTGTACATGTGTGTATATATACAGATTAGATTAGATATGATATATACACACATGTACACACGTACACATATATACATGTTTATATACATATATATTATATATGCATACATATATACACACACATCATATATATAAATGTGTGTATATATATATACATACACACACACACCACCTAATCTATAGTAGTTAGTTATGGTGGCCCCAACTAAGACAGTAATAATATGTAGATAGTAAAAGTATTTTTTAAACATATGCACATATACACACACATATATATATATACACACTATATATATATATATACACACATATATAGTGTGTGATACCATTTTTATAAAAGTACTTTTTTTATAAAGATACCATTTATAAGATGCCATTTTTATAAAAGTACTTTTACGGACTGTTTGTGTTCCTCTGCCCATTCATGTTTAAATTTTAACTCCGAGTATGATGATATTAGGAGGTGGGGCCTTTGGGAGGTTATTAGTTCATGAAGGGGGAACCCTCATTAACAGGGTTAATGCACTTATAAAAAGAACCCCAGAGAGAGTACCTTCTTTCCACCACATGAAGCTACAACAAGAAAATGGAAGTCTGCAACCTGGAAGAGGGCCCTCACCAGAAGCAACTATCCTCATTTTGGACTTCCAGCCTCCAAAACTATGAGAAATAAATTCCTGCCATTTGGAAGTCACCTAATCTATGGTAGTTTGTTATGGCAGCCCCAACTGACTAAGATCAAAATAATGTATAGATAGTAAAGGTACTTTTAAAACTGTGTGGATTAAAAAAAAAAAAAACATACAAGAGAGTGGAGATGGAGAAAAAAGACTAGAAATGGAATCAGGAAAGGGTATTCAAGGGAGGAAGATGTTAAATGTGTCTGTATTGCAGTCCAACAATTACCTCCAGGCAGAAAGTGCAGGTGATTTTAGTATTCACTTGCTTCGTTTGCCTTTTTTAAAGATTCACAGTGCTAACTATCTTAGCCCAATGTCAGAAAATGATTGTTTCCTATAATTCAACATTTTTAAAGTTAAGGTAAGAAAGTAACTACTGATTCTCTTACTTCCTTATGAAAAGCAAATCTTACTGTACTCTTTTAATTTTGATAAGTAACCAATAAAAAAGGAAAAAGAAAAAATTCTGAAATTAACATAGTAAATGTTGATATTGGGCACTGTTGAGTTTTCAGTTCTGGGATATTTCTCATGCTATACTTTATACATTTTTGTATTTTTAAATTATTTCACAATTTTAAAAGTAAATTTTTAAAAGTAGAAATAAGAAAAAAATTAAAATTCTGACAAGCCAGAAAGAGAAAAAAATTGTAATTATTCTGCCACTCAGAAATAACCACCTTTGTATTTCTTGTGTATTTTATAGTCATATGGGGGAATATGAGATAATACTCCTCTTACCGTATTTAAAAATTGTATTCTAAAAATATTTTCATAATATTAAACATTTATCTTCACATATTTCCTAAATTAAATTTCATTTTACACCTGTAACATATTTTATTCAATCAATCCTCCCTTTCTAGAATTTCTTAAAGTATAGTCTATAAACTTTCAGGGTCAAAAATTTTATGTAGTTTTTTAGGTTTAAAGTATGTTTTGAAATTGCATAATTTCAAATAATATAATCCAGAAAGATTACACTAAATTCTACCAACAGAATATAAGAGAGCCCATACTTCAGAGTAGCATCGATTATTTTAAAAATCTTTGGTAATTATACAAAATAGATTTTACTCGCTTCATTTTTGGAAATTTCTCTTTCATGCCATCCCCTGTATCTTAACTAGCTCTTTATCTTTTTTTAAAAATAATTCTTTAACATTTTTATACTAAGTATATTAGCCTTTTCTTGGGTATTGTGAATATTTCTTCTGGGCTCTAGTTTGCCTTTAAATTTAGTTTAGGATGTTTTTAATGTCCTGAATTTTAAAAAATTAAATCTATTAATATTTTCTGCTTATATGTATAATCACTTATACATTCTTTAGCATTTCTGTTTCCTTTTACATTTGGATATTCAACTCATATGGAGTTTAATTTTGTATATTTGGACATATAGTTCTAGAAATCTAATTCCATTTTTATTATGAATTATTACAAAGAGTTGATCAGCTGTTTCAAAAGTGTTTATCGAATAATCCATAGACCCTATTACATTAAATTTTTTTCAACACTTAACTTTAAAAATATTTAAGACTGACACATGACAACTGTAACATTATGTTTCCATACATGTATTCATTGTGTAATGATCAAAATGGTAATCAACATGTCTATCACCTTAAACATTTAATTATTTCTTTGTCACAAGAACATTCTAAAACTTCTCTTCTAGGATGGACATGGTGGCTCATACTTGTAACTCCAGCACTTTGGGAGGTCAAGTCAGGGTCACTTGAGGCCAGGAGTTCAAGACCAGCAGGCCAGGAGTTTGAGTCACAAAGAAAGACCTTGTCTCCGAAAAAAAAAAAAAAAAAAGCCCAGGCATGGTGGCGCATGCCTGCAGTCCCTGTTACTGCTACTCTGGAGGCTGAGGCAGGAGGCTTGCTTGAGCCCAGGAGTTCAAGGTTACAGTAAGCTATGATGGCACCACTGCACTCCAGCCTGGACAACAGAGTGAAATCCTATCTCCCAAAAATCAAACAAGTAAGCAAAACAAACATACAAAAACAAAACTTCTCACAACTATTTTGTAATATACAGTACATTATTGTTAACTGTAAGTCATAGTACTATTCAATAAAAAAAAAAACACACACTTATTTTGCTCTGAGGCTTCATACCCTTTGACTTGTTTCTCACCATCTCCCCTTTCCTTACCCCCTACATCCTCTGGTAAACACTATTCTACTCTCTATTTTTATGAGGACAACTTTTTATATTCCACTTGTAAATATGATCATATGGTATTTGCTTGGCTTATTTTACTTTACTTAATGTCCTCCACATTTATTGGCATTGTCACAAATGACAGGATTTCATTCTTTTTCATGGCCAAATAGCATTCCATTGTGTATTATGCTACATTTTCTTTCTTCATCTGTTGATAAATATTTAGATTGATTCCATATCTTGGCTATTGTGAATAGTGCTGCAATAAACAGAGGCAGATATCCGTTGAATGCACATTTTTTCCCCACTTTGGATATATACTCAAAGGAATGCTTAGATAGCCAGATCATATGGTTGTACTATTTTTAATTTTTTAGGAAATATTCATACTGTTTTTTATAATAGATATACTAATTTGCATTCTCACCAGCAGTGTGTAAGGGTTCTCTTTTCTCCACCACCTCATCAACACTTATCATTTGATTTTTTTATAGCAACGATTCTGACTGTAGTAAGGTGGTATCTCACTGTAATTTTGATTTGCATTTTCCTGATGATTAGTGATGTTGAGCATTTTTTCATGGACCTCTTGGCCTTTTGTCTGTCTTCTTTTGAGAAATGTCTATTCAGGTCTTTTTTTCATTTTTTAATTGGGCTGTTTTTTATTGTTATACAGTAGTTTGAGTTTCTTATGTATTTTGGATATTGTTTACAAATATTCTATTCTCTTTCCAAACTTGAATAAAAGAATTTTTCTATAAAAGTATATTTCTAGTACATTTTTAACAGATTTTAAGAATAAGTTTTCCTAGAGTTTACATTGTACTAAAAATTTCAATGCAATCTAATATGAGCTGTTGATTTTCTTATTTTTACTGCTCTTGAAATCCTAATCTACTTATACCTAGTGAAGAAAAGCATACTGGGACATGATATATTAATTCCTGTCAATTAAAATTATTTTGCTCACAATTCTAGGAATTTGAATTTATAAGCAAAATAATTACATTATACCACACACAAAGACTTAGCCAAATCTCACTTTTTGCTGGCTAAAATCTTAATAGGAAACCATGAGGCTGGAATGCATTATTTTTTACTTAAGCTTCTGCATGTTATCATCCAAGTTATTAAAATGTCAGTTTTATGTCTACATGTCTTATTCCTCCTTGGGTCAGTGAAAATGAATAAAAATTCAACATAATCATAACTTATTCTTAGCCTCTTTCTCACCTATGTACAATAAGTACTTGCATTTCTTACATCTCCTCTTCTCAGATTACATGAAAAAACACTATTAGTGCCATAGGAGAAAGAATATATGTAACATATATCTTTATTAGATAAACCTCCTTGAGTCCTAAGACCTGCATTTGTTGTATTATTTAATTAATTGAGCTGTAAATACATGCAATGTGAAGCTGATAGAAATTTATGGGTGGTTTCATTTAATTTTCCTGAAAGAACATGTTTCAGCCGCTATCTTTTTAAGTCTCTAGAAAACTTAACAGCAACTTCACATTATAGGAATTTTAATATGCACAAACAGGGAGAGAATAGTAGTTACGAACTACCATGTGTCTAAGTTTCACTTACTATATTTATCCACATTTTATTGTTTTTGTCTCAATGGTCTTTGACATAATGGTGTCTCTTTACTTTTCTTCTGATAACACATTCTTCTTCTTAGTTTGCTTACTACCCTCTATAGGCTCCTGTCTTTAAATTGCCATTTTCCCCTTGAACTCAAGCACTGCCATGGCTTTATCTACCATCTTTGACCCATTCCTAAATTCACATGTACTGCTCAGATAGCTTTCCTGAGGAATATTAACCTCAATATGACCAAACAAGAATACATTATCTTTCATACTCTCTTCAACCCAGCTCCTCTTTCAGTATATCAAGAAATGGTCTATCACTCAATTTTTTTATAGGGAAATAGAACTTGATGATCCTGTATTTTACAACAAATCATCAAATTAGTCAATTTAGTGTACTAAACCCTTTTAAAATGTGCCTACTTCCTTCCATCTGTATTGTCAAACTCTAGATCAGCATTGTCCAATAAATATGATCTATACATGAGAGTAGCACATATAATCTTAAAGTTTCCAATAATTACATTTCAAAAAGTGAAAAACAGGTAAAATCTAATTGAATAAGATGTCTTAAGATATCAGTATATCCAAAATATTGTCATTTTAACATGTTATCAATAAAAATAAGTAATTGGAGATTATACTTTTTTTCTTACCAAGTCTTTAGAATCTGGTATGTATTTTATATTTAAAGCACCACTTTATTTGGACAGGACACATTTTAAGGACTCAATAGCCACATGTAGCTAATGTCTGCCATATTGGACAGAGCAGCTGTAGTCCAAGTTGTAACCACCTCTTCTTGCTATATGTCTGTTAATGGGTTTCACACATGAACACCTGGTCCAGTTTCAATTCATTCTTCACAGACAGCTAGAGTAAATTTTTTTCCAATGCCAATGTGCTCTAATGGCTACCAGCTAAAATCTTTTAGTGATTTTTCACTTTCCTCTTTGGCTAAAGTCTGCACATAACCTTTAACACCTTTTGTGAGGCACTACACTGTAACTCTCCAATCTGTATAATACACAAGGCTTATTGTCATCTCACAGCTTTTATACAAGCTTAAAATAGTTTTGCTCCTATCTATCCTTATTCTTAGCTTAAGTACCACTTAAAGAAATGCTTCCTTGAGATCCATTTCCACTCTTCTATCCCAGAGCAGGTTAGGATTCCAATTCCTTAGTATTAATCTGCACAGACTGCTTTTACTTTACAGGAGAAATTATTTGAATTATTAATTATTTAATGTGGGTCTACCATTCCAGACTATAAGTCACTCTTGTTCGTTTGCACAAAGAACAGTGCTTGATGCTAAATAAATATTTGCTGAATGTATAAATTTGGTCCTCTCAACATTATTCACATGAGAAAAAGCTAAGGTTATGAGAACAGGCACAGACCAATCATGAGTCATGGGACTGGGCTAGGCAGAGGACTCTATCTATAAGCACAAAGCTACCTTGTTCTTTGACAAAATTAATGTTTTATTGGCAAGAAACATGGGGAAGAGGTGGCTATCGTGTAGACCACTAACATTGTTTATCAGTATTTCCAATTTATTATTGTGATAGACTGCTTATCCACTTTGACTTACATCAGCCCCAAGAAAAGCAAGCCAGAGCCATCTGGAGATACACTTGTGGATGAAGGGAGTTTTGTTTTTAACTTTAAAAGTAAAGAAGAGCAAACATTATTAACCAAGATTCACAAACACTCCTATATCAACTCATTTGGTTCTCCCAACAATTCTGGACAACCTCTCAAAGTTGGTGTTATTATCGTCACCCATAATTGACAAAGGAGAAATCGCAAGGTTAAGTGATTTTGTCCAAAGGCACTTGGTAATCATATATTAGGATTTGCAGAAGGACATACATGTGTTCTGATTTCCAAATCTAAACTCTTTTCCCTTCATGAGTGGTACTTAAGAGTATCAGCATCACTTGGGAACTTGTTAAAGAAAAGCAAACGATCTTAAATGTATACACAAACAATACAGGAGCACCCAGGTTCATAAAGCAAGTTCTTAACAACCTACAAAGAGACTTAGACTCTCACACAATAACAGTGGGAGACTTTAACACTCCACTATCAATATGAGACAGATCAACAAGACAGAAAATTAACAAGGATATCCAGGACTTGAACTCAGATCTGGACCAAGTGGACCTAATAGACATCTACAGAAATCTCCACCCCAAATCCACAGAATATATTTTCTTCTCAGTACCACATGGCACCTACTTTAAAATTGACCACATAATTGTAAGTAAATCACTCCTCAGCAAATGCAAAAGAACGGAAATCATAACAGTCTCTCAGACCACAGTGCAATCAAATTAGAACCCAGAATTAAGAAACTAACTCAGAACTGCATAACTTCATGGAAACTGAACAACTGGCTCCTGAATGTAAACTGGATAAACAATGAAATGAAGGCAGAAATAAAGATGTTCTTTGAAACCAATGAGAATGAAGACACAATATACCAGAATCTCTGGGATACATTTAAAGCAATGTCTAGAGGGAAATTTATAGCAATAAATGCCCACTAGAGAAGCGAGGAAAGATCTAAAATAGACACCCTATCATCAAAATTGAAAGAGCTAGAGGAGCAAGATCAAAAATACTCAAAAGCTAGCAGAAGACAAGAAATAACTAAGATCAGAGCAGAACTGAAGGAGATAGAGATACAAAAAATCCTTCAAAAAATCAATAAATCCAGGAGCTGTTTTTTTGAAAAGATCAACAAAATAGACAGACCACTAGCCAGATTAATAAAAAAGAAAAGAAAATAATCAAATAGATGCAATAAAAAATGATAAAGGGGATATCA
>PVKP010035897.1:0-22896 GCA_004027715.1 Plecturocebus donacophilus | reverse complement strand
ACTTTAAATTTTTTAAAAAAATATTTCTATACTATTCAGTTTGTCTGCAAGTTTTTTCAAATTGTACCAAATCTTCAAAAAATTTTTCAAAAATTTTTTTGTTGTACTTTAGATTCTGGGGTACATGTGCAGATCACGCAGGATTGTTGCAGTGGTACATATATGGCAATGTGGTTTGCTGCCTCCATCCCCCCGTCACCTATATCTGGCATTTCTCCCCATGTTATCTCTCCCCAACCTCCTCACCCACGCTGTTCCTCCCCTAGACCCCCCAACAGACCCCAATGTGTGATGCTCCCCTCCCTGTGTCCTTGTGTTCTTATTGTTCAACACTCACCTATGAGTAAGAACATACAGTGTTTGATTTTGTGTTCTTGTGTCAGTTTGCTGAGAATTATGGTTTCCAGATTCATCCACATCCCTACAAAGGACACAAACTCATCGTTTTTTATGGCTGCATAGTATTCCATGGTGTATATGTGCCATTTTTCTTGTCCAGTCTATCGTTGATGGGCATTTGGGTTGGTTCCAGGTCTTTGCTATTGTAAACAGTGCCACAGTGGACATACGTGTGCATGTGTCTTTATAATAGAATGATTTATAATTCTTTGGGTATATACCCAGTAATGGGATTGCTGGGTCAAATGAAATTTCCATTTCTAGGTCCTTGAGGAATAGCCACACTGTCTTCCTCAATAGTTGAACTAACTTACACTCCCACCAACAGTGGAAAAGTGTTCCTATTTCTCCACATCTTCTCCAGCATCTGTTGTCTCCAGATATTTTTAATGATCACCATTCTAACTGGCGTGAGATGGTATCTCAATGTGGTTTTGATTTGCATTTCTCTAATGACCAGTGATGATGAGCATTTTTTCATATGTTTATTGGACTCATATTATGTCTTCTTTTGAAAAGTGTCTGTTCATATCCTTCACCCACTTTTGAATGGTTTTATTTTTTTCTTGTAAATCTGTTTTAGTTTTTTGTAGATTCTGGATATTAGCCCTTTGTCAGATGGGTAGATTACAAAAACTTTTTCCTATTCTGTTGGTTGCCGGTTCACTCTAATGATTGTTTCCTTTGCCCTAACTCTTGTTTTCTCAAAGTTTTAACATTTAAAAAATTAGAACTGAGGTCAGGTGCAGTGGCTCATGTCTGCAATCCCAACACTTAGGGAGGCCAAGGTGGGTGGTTCACTTGAACCTAGGAGTTCGAGACCAGGCTGGGCAACGTGGCAAAACCCCGTCTCTAGGAAAAATACAAAAATTAGCCAAGTGTGGTGGTGTATGCCTGTAGTCCCAGCTACTCAGGTGGCTAAGGCAGGAGGATTGTTGGAGCCTGGGAGTTTGAGGCTGTGGTGAGCTGTGATCATGCCACTTAACTCTAGCCTGGGTGACAGAGAGACTCTGTCTCAAAAAACAAACAAATAAATGAAGAACAACAGAGGAAGACTAAGAAATTCAAATATATTAAATAGGTAGAAAATGTTCATTTTCTTATTCCCTAGTTTGATATTTGTTGAGATATACTAGATACTAGGCAGATGGGAGGAATAAAGACTGCCTCCATAAAGCTCATCATCTAGTGAGGCATAACAGTTAGCAAGCCTCATTGGGTGGGGCGTGGTGGCTGACGCCTGTAATACCAGCACTTTGAGAGGCCAAGGTGGGCTAATCACAAGGTCAGGACTTTGAGATCAGCCTGACCAACTGGTGAAACCCCGTCTCTACTAAAAATACAAAAATTAGCTGGGTGTGGTGGTACATGGCTGTAATCCCAGCTACTTGGGCGACTGAGGCAGGAGAATCACTAGAACCAGGAGGCGGAGGTTGCAGTGAGCTGAGATCATGCCACAGCACTCCAGCCTGGGCTACAGAGGGGACTCTGTCTCAAATAAAAAGCATTCAGTGGGAATCTATTGATAAGTGACCAACATATAAGAGAAATATTGAGGTATTCATTAGAAAATAAAATCAAGGGAATCTGAACAAATGATTATATTGAACGTAAAAAATATGTTCAGGCCAGGTGCAGTGGCTCATGCCTGTAATCCCAGCACTTTGGGAGGCCGAGGTGGGCGGATTACTTGAGGTTAGGCTGGCCAACACAATGAAATCCCATCTCTACTAAAAACAGAAAAAAAATTAGCCAGGCACGGTGCTGCACGCCTGTAGTCCCAGCTACTTGGGAGGCTGAGGCATGAGAATCGCTTGAACCTGGGCAGCAGAGTTTGCAGTGAGCCGAGACTGCACCACTGCACTCCGGCCTGGGTAACAGAGCAAGACTCCATCTCAAAAAAAATAAAATAAAATATCTTTTTAAAAATCCCAGAAACGTATAAAACAGTTCACTTGTTATACCTCTAAAACATTTAAAAAGCTTTATAACATTACTCAGTTTTCATACTACAATTTGGAAAAATAAAGCATCAGATATTCATTTCTCCTAGCTGAGAAAAAGTTGGAGCACTTGAAATAAAAACTCCAAAAATGGTCATTTGAATGATGTTATGACTATGCAAACCAGAGGAGCTTGGCTAAAGATGAAAAATGCAAAGTCTGTTTTGTTTCTTGTTCTTTAACTCAAACTCTATTATGAGTGCAAGGATATAAGGAGGGCATCGAGTGTGCCTTTCCCACAGAACCTAATTCTGCTACAGTTTCTCTATTGCATCCTGTCTCTAGAGAAGGTTTTGGCTTAATTGGATATTTCTTTCAGTGACTTTTTTTTTAAAAATCTGCTCATATAGAACTTAATTTTCCTGAGACAAGGTTTACATAAACCATTGATTGTGGATACACGGAAGGTATGTAGAAATTCTTTCATTGTGCACGCTTGAGACTGCACTTCCTAAGATAATCTATATTTGAACATTTTATACTTCTGTAGGGTAGATTTTAAATATCAGAAAAATGAGACTCAGAGAGGTGAAATGACTTGTCCACACAACCTTGTTCATAGGAGGCTGAGTCAAAACTAGTTTCTAGATTCCTAATTCCCTGCATAGTATGGTTTTATATTATAGTACCATATAAGGTAGTAAATGCCATTTATTCATTTATTTATCCATTTAAACCAACATTTACTGGGTGTCTATCCAAAGCCATGCTCAGGCCCAGGGGATAGAGGAATGAACAAATGAAACAACAGTCCCTTTCCTTCTGGATTACATTTGAGTGGGGAAAACAGAAAATAAACAAGAAAGGCAAGCAAGTGTAAGTCAGATGGTGGTAATTACTATGAAGAAAAGTAAAGCAAAGACAAGGCATTAGACAAGGGGAGACTGTAAGTTCAAATAGACTGATCAGGAAATCCTCATTGAGAAAGTGGCATTTGACTAAAATTTGAAGGAGATGAGGGGCTGCATGTGCGTATCCATGAGGAGAGGATTCTGGGAAGGGAAACAAGTGCAAAAGCCCAAATGTGAGAGTGTGTCTAGCATGTTCATGGAAAAGCAAGAAAAGCAGTGTGGCTGGCAGAATGAGCAAGGAGGAAAACACTAGGAGGTGAGGCCAGATTGTGCAGGCCCCACCTGGTTTTACCCTAAGTGAGGTAGGGAGCCATTTGCAGGTTTTGAGCAGAAGTGCAGCAGGATCTCATTGGCTGCTATTTGAGAATAGTCTGGAAGTACAATTGTGAAAGCACTAAGACTGGTTAGGAGTTTCTAAGGATAATTAAGATGAAATGTAGGAGGACAGACTAACAGAAGAGAGGAGGTTGATTAGTGGTTAAATCCTGGATAGATTTTGAAGGTTGAATTAAGATTTCTTGATGGTTTGGACATGGGCATGAGGAAAGAGGACAGGGTCAAGGATAACTCCAAGTGTCTTTTTTTAAAACCTTTATATATATTTATTTATATGAGGTTTCTGTTGCTGGAACACATAAGCATAGTTGCATAGATGTGGATATGCTTTGGAGAGTAAGAATTAACATATAGATTACATATATGAAAAAATCACTTTCAGGGAAGGAGGGCACCTATTTTTCAAGAGATAGGCAACAGTTTAGCCAGGGTGAGATAAACTGCCATAACAGAACCAAATCTGCAATATTCAAACATAATAGAAGTTTATTTCTTGTTCATCTATAGACCAGGGTGGATGTTCTAGGTCAGTGGGCTTCTCTCTTCCACGTGGTGACTCAGGTCTGAGGCATTTTGCATCTTGTGGCTGCCTAATCACCCAGGGCCTTATTGTCATCTGTATCCCCCCAGCACAAGGCGAATGAGAGCAAATGAAGGGTACCTTTGCTTCTTCAAAGCCTCCAAATGAATGTGGTGCACTTTGTTTCTATTCATACTTAATCGATGAAAACTGTTCACATGGCCACACTTAGCTGCAGGTGCAAGGCATGGGGCTGAGAAACTGTATCCCTGGTTAGTAGCTGCATTGCAGCTAAAACTCAAATTACTGTGGAAGTTGGGATGCACAGTGTGAGGACAACTCCTGTGTCTGCTACAGGCAGCCATTCTCCAGAACAGGTAAACAAACAGGTTCCACCATTTTAGAGAGACGCAGCATGCATATTAAGGCGCTGGGTGTGCTTCTGGGGTCTTGTATCCCTTCTCCTCTGATTCTTCCCTTAGGACGGGCTGTCCATATGTCTAACTCCAAAGTTTTAGCTGACAAACTAAATGATAGAAAAACAGCTTTTTAGGAAGATCAAGGTGTTCAGTTTTCCACATGCCAAGTTTGAGAAATTATCTAAGACATTTAAGTAGAAATCCAGCAGGCAGTTGCATATATACATCTGGAACTCCTAGGGGAGATGTGAACTGGAAATATATATTTGAGAAGTCAGTAGCATCTACATGATAGTAAACCTCCAAGATTAAATGAGGTCACCAGGGAGGGGTTGTGGATAGAGAAGAGGCCAGAGGACAGAGCCCTGGAGCCCTCCAATGTTTAGAGATTAGGAAAACAAAAAACAGCAGGCAGTAGAATGTAAGATTAATTTTTCCAAAGGTTGCTGAGTGCTCAACTCAGACGAAAGCTGAGAACTGGCCACTGCATTTAGCAGTGTGAATGTCACTGGTGACCTTGTCAAGTGAGGTATCAGTGGACTGGTGGGTTGCCTGACTGGAGTGGGCTCAGGAGGGAATGGTGGGGAGTGAAGTGGGAGATAGCAAATAGTCAAATAGTCAGTTTTTATGTATTTGCCATGAAATTTTGAATGTGGTTATTATAATTATATACAAAAAGTTTTAGTAATTATATAAATCAAATTAAAAAGTTTTAGTAATTATAACAATAACTTTTTATTCAATGCTTCTTACACTATAGGCCCTTTACTATACTCTTAATTCATTTGAAAAAAATTCATTCTAACAAGATTTAGCTTACAAATGTGGAGACTGATGGTTAAAGAAGTGAAGTAACTTGCCCATGTGCCCATGTGTGGTAAGGGGTGGAGCTGGAATTTGAATTCAAGTCTGTTTGACTCCTAGCCTTCACCCTTGACTACTGTGCTCCTTTAAATATTACAATGAATAGCCACCCACATGAGATTGATTCTTTCCTGAGGTTAAATACTAAATTGGAAGAAATAATGCAGAAAGGCTAACAAAGATCTGTCGTCCTTATTGGTCAAGGTATTCTTAGTCTCTGGCAGGCATGATGGGCAGAACTAAACAGCATTGTTCATCACTTCAGCTGTCAGCCAGCTCACAGCAGGTCACTGTCCATGAAGCCCTTGGCAATAAAAAATGGTTTGATGAACCAGTTTTATCAATGTTGCTAAATTCAAATAACAATTTCTATTGGTAAGAAATTCAGCTCCATCACCATTAATAAAATAGGAAAATCTAGGTCTGTCTACAAGTCCAGTAAGCCAAGCAGAAGGAAAGGGAGTGGATTTGTTTCTGACCTGGTCTTCTATTTGCATGAAAAGTCATCCTACTCACCCTTCAGCAGAGAAGGGGTTTTATTAAACTGGGTGGGACAGATCTCATAATAGCCTGTAGGCTCACTCCCCTTCCACATTGTCCATTTAATTTTGACTGGTATTTTAATTTACCCTCAGACTCAGCTATTGAGCTCTCCAACACCCTGGCTTGAGTTCAGTGGATAAGACAAAGGTAACATCCAACAGAATCGTGATAGAACTTCACATGGTCATATGGCCATCAGGATAAACACATGAGTAACAGAAAGCTCTGTTCAGAAAGCATGAGTCGTATAATTCCATTACCAGCTTGGTCCAGTACTTACGAAAGAAAGGTACTAAACTATTAAATAAACTTCCGTTAAGAACTGCTGAAGAAAATTAAAACTGCTGGTTTTCTATTTTGTGTGTGTGACATGATGAAAACAAAACAAACACTGCAATTTAGTATGATAATCGCATATTAAGACAAGAAAACCAGAAAAGCTATGTAATAGTTTTGTAATCTTACAAATTAGGTAATGAATGCAAAATCATTTTGGGAGTTCCGAAGGATTTACAAAGATGAGCCAGTGTTACCAGGTAAACAAATTCAAGGGATATAATAACTATATAATAGGATCTATTAACCCCATACTTACTTATAATTTTATGGAAATAAAAACCTACAGTAAAAATAGTTGCATTTGTACAGCATTTCTCATTCTTTTCAAAAAGTTATACATATATAACAAAAAAATTCACATGCTGTAATAGCTCCAGTTGTGCAAAGTATTCTTGACACACAGACCCTCAATTCTTATCCTCAGAGGCACCCTGAGTTTCTAGTTTTTAATATATCCATATGTTTTATGAATTTTATGTCAATATATCTGTTCACATTTTTATCTATATCTTTAGAATAAAAATAATTGAGTCTCACCTGATAGTTTTCCTTTACACTTTCACATTCTGTGGATTTTTGATATAGTAATTACACCTCATTCTGAAAAATATCAATTTTTTCCTCTAAAGTTATCCAAACAATAAATACTTAAGCTTTCATCTTTAACAACTCACCTGTACAATTTACCAAGACAAAATGCCTGACATTACTAGAGATCAGAACTTTAAGTCAGTATTCGGTCAGACAAATCCTTAAATGTTTGCAGCTCGATGTTATTCTAACCAAAACATGGTGAGAAATTGGTACCAATTAACACTGGGCCTTTGATAGATCTTGATTTCCTAGTTTCATCTAACGGAAGCTGTGTTAGGTGAATCTTGCCTTTGATTCCAAAGTCTTTCTTCTTTATGTAGTCCCTAAATATTTTATGAACCCAAAGAACATTTCAATACAAAACTGAAATACACAACCTGGGGAAGGAGAAGAAAAATGAAGTCCCTTTAGCCTTGAATATGATGTTTCAACATGAGGCACAAAAATGCATTGCATTTTAGTTTTACCTTTCATTTCTTCACTGGTTGCCATTAATATGTTTTTCCAACTTATCTGGATGCTTAGCACATGCAGATCTGGGCAGGATTTTTACCACACTTCTTTGCCAGATGGAAAACCTTTGAATGATTCAGGTTCTTTCTTCTGGCTAATAGGCAATATCAGCAGCCTTCGACAACAGTGTTTCTTCTTTCACAATACTCTGGTAGCTTTTGAAGTCTTTGGACACAAAATTCAACCTGTTAGTATTAAGAGAAGGGAGAGGCATCCTGAAAAACAAGGTTTTGCCATATTTATAAGTTATTAATTTTATAATTTATTATGAGAAAAGGCAAAATGCAACCATTATGATTGGTTAAAATAACAGATTACATTTAAGCATAGCTGAGGTACTTCAGGAAAATGTGCACAGAGCCCTCTGACATAGGACTTCCTTTCAATCCAATGTCCCCACCATCCCCCTCTTCCTAAAACAATATGCTCACTGACACTTGTTTCCAAAATGGCTATTAAAAAATAGTTTCTCATTCCAAACTTTTTACCATGTAGCTGTACAGTGAAAATTCAACCATCAATGTACATGATAAATATACACAGTAATTCAATGAGAAAAAATTTTCCCAAAATATACAAATAGGTTGTTCAGAGCCACACAGATGAAACAACAGACTAACTGAATTTTTTTTCCTTTTACTTTATTGTTTTTGGTCATGGAAAGACACAGGTAAAGCTGGGCTGAATATCAATCATTCATTCTCTATAGATACACTTAACAATTCATTATGCACAAATTATCCTAGAATAAAAAAGTTTAAATTGGCATTAGAAATATTACTACTAGTGATAGCATTTTAACAAAAGAAAAGGATCTCTGGGATTCTGTAAAACTATATGGAAAAAAGGACAACTAAAAGATATATAAGATACAGGATAAAAAGAAGATCACGGATTAAAACAAATATAAAACAAGAATAAAAATGATTATAAATCAAAAGAGAAATCACAAATGAAAGAGACTCATCATAAATGAAAGAGAAAAAGGGCGTGAATTATGCCTATCTAGTTTTTGATAGTCATATTAATAAAATCTCACACTTAAATGTGCTAATGAACTAAATAACTAGTTGGCTTCTGCTGGTTCTGAACCAAAGGTGTACAGTAGTTGGAGAAAAGCTTGTCAGCACTGCTTCCTTTCTTTCACAGAGTACAGCTCATTGTTTTTCACTTCCAAAGGAGAAAAAAAACACCAGATTTGTGAGAGTTTTTTTTCCTCGTCACCTCATCCCTAAACCTAGTTTCAGCTTTAATCCGTATCCCTTCAATGAATACAGCATTTCCATTTATTTCAAAGTATTGTATTGGTGCTGATAAAAATAGGGCCAAAATTTTGAAAAGATATTAATTATGCTGAGAAATGTCCATTGTAAGTACTGCAAGAACACTGAACCAACAGCCAGTGTATACTGACGTTATTTGCTGCTGTTTATAGGAAATTACATAAGCACTGTACTGGAACAGAAGGAAATAGCTTATATGGGTCATAGCTTTGCCGATAAAGGAAAAATGTTCCATGTAAAATAAACTAAGGACTTTCCAAAAGAAGTAAAGGTTAAGACATACAAATATACATGTTACGTTTCACACACACAAGCAAACCAAGTAAATAAAAAGAACTCTTCAAACCTAATTAGAAAACAACATAAAACCAGACTGCACCAATTACAGTGCACTATTCCTCTAAAAGGGAGATGATATGCCATATGCTATATCTGTGACACCAAAGACAATTGTTCTAAGGATCTACCACTTTAAAAAATAAAAATAATTTTTTAAATAATTACATCAGCATATGGACTCTGGAAAATTTCTTGTACTGTGATAAGGTCAGATGGACATTTCCTGTTTCACATTTCTAGTACATGTTGTCTTTTAGACAATAATAGTGTGAGACAATAGTTTGGCATGAGTTCAATGCATACTAAGAAACGCCTGGCTCTGCATAGGCTAGCCGGTTTTCCCAACACCATTTATTAAATAGGGAATCCTTTCCCCACTGCCTGTTTTTGTCAGGTTTGTCAAAGATCAGATGGTTGGAGATGTGTGCTGTTATTTCTGAGGCCTCTGTTCTGTTTTATTGGTCTGTATCTCTGTTTTGGTACCAGTACCATTGCTGTTTGTTTACTGAAGCCTTGTAGTATAGTTTGAAGTCACGTGGTGTGATGGCTCCAGCTTTTTTTTTTTCCTTAGGATTATCTTGGCTATATGGGCCCTTTTTTGGTTCCATATGAAATTTAAAGTAGTTTTTGCTAATTCTATGAAGAAAGTCAATGGTAGCTTGATGGGGATAGCATTGAATCTATAAATTACTTTGGGCACTATGGCCATTTTCACAATATTGATTCTTCCTACCCATGAGCATGGAATGTTTTTCAATCTGTTTGTGTCCTCTCTTATATCCTTGAGCAGTGGTTTGTAGTTCTCCTTGAAGAGGTCCTTCACATCCTTTGTAAGCTGTATTCCAAGGTATTTTATTCTCTTTGTAGCAATTGTGAATGGGAATTCACTTATGATTTGGCTCTCTGTTTGTCTATTATTGGTGTCTAGAAATGCTTGTGATTTTTCTACACTGATTTGTATCCTGAGACTTGGCTGAAGTTGCTTATCAGCTTAATGAGATTTTGGGCTGAGACGATGGAGTCTTCTAAATATACAATCATGTCATCTGCAAACAGAGACAATTTGACTTCCTGTCTTCCTAATTGAATACTCTATATTTCTTTCTCTTGCCTGATTGCCCTGGCCAGAACTTTCAACACTACATTGAATAGGAGTGATGAGAGAGGGCATCCTTGTATGTGCCAGTTTTCAAAGGGAATGCTTTCAGCTTTTGCCCATTCGGTATGATATTGGCTGTGGGTGTGTCATAAATAGCTCTTATTATTTTGAGATAGGTTCCATCAATACCTAGCTTATTGAGAGTTTTTAGCATGAAAGGGTGTTGAATTTTATTGAAGGCCTTCTCTGAATCTATTGGGATAATCATGTGGTTTTTGTCTTTGGTTCTGTTTATGTGGTGGGTTACATTTATTGATTTGCATATGTTGAACCAGCCTTGCATCCCAGAGATGAAGCCAACTTGATCATGCTGGATAAGCTTTTTGATATGCTGCCGGATTTGGTTTGTCAGTATTTTATTGAGGATTTTACACTGATGTTCATCAGGCATATTGGCCTGAAATTTTCTTTTTTCTTGTTGCTGTGTCTCTGCCAGGTTTTGGTATCAGGATGACGCTGGCCCCATAAAATAAGTTAGAGAGGATTGCCTCTTTTTCTATTGTTTGGAATAGTTTCAGAAGGAATGGTACCAGCTTCTCTTTGTACCTCTGGTAGAACTTGGCTATGAATCAATCTGGACCTGGGCTTTTTTTGGTTGGTAGGCTATTAATTCCTGCCTCAATTTCAGAATTTGTTATTCGTCTATTCAGGGATTTGACTTCTTCCTGAAAACTACATCCCTCCCTTACGCCTTAAACAAAAATTAACTCAGGATGGATTATAGACTTAAATATAAGACCTAAAACCATAAACACCCTAGAAGAAAATCTAGGCAATACCACTCAGGACATAGGCATGGGCAAAGACTTCATGACTAAAACACCAAAAGCAATGGTAACAAAAGCCAAAATTGACAAATGGGATTTAATTAAACTAAAGAGTTTCTGCACAGCAAAAGAAACTATCATCAGAGTGAACAGGTAACCTACAGAATGGGAGAAAATGTTTGCAATATATCCATCTGACAAAGGGCTAATATCCAGAATCTACAAGGAACTTAAACAAATTTACAAAAAACAAAAAGAACCCATCAAAAAGTGGGCAAAGAATATGAACAGACACATCTCAAAAGAAGACATTTATGCGGCCAACATGAAAAAAGCTCATCATCACTGGTCATTAGAGAAATGCAAATCAAAACCACAATGAGATACCAACTCATGCCAATTAAAATGGCGATTATTAAAAAGGAAACAACAGATGCTGGAGAGGATGTAGAAAAATAGGAATGCTTTTACACTGTTGGTGGGAGTGTAAATTAGTTCAGCCATCGTGGAAGACAGTGTGGCGATTCCTCAGGGATCTAGAACGAGAAACATCATTTGACCCAGCAATCCCATTACTGGGTACATACCCAAAGAATTATGAAATCATTCCACTATAAAGAGACATGCACATGTATGTTTATTGCAGCACTGTTCAGAATAGCAAAGACTTGGAACTAACCCAAATGCCCATCAATGGTAGGCAGGATAAAGAAAATGTGGCATATATACATCATGGAATACTATGCAGTCATAAAAAAGGATGAGTTCGTATCCTTTGCAGGGACATGGATGAAGGTGGACGCCATCATTCTCAGCAAACGAACACAGGAACAGAAAACAAAACACTGTATGTTCTCACTCATGAGTGGGAGTTGAACAATTAGAACACATGGACACAGGGAGGGAAACATCACACACCAGGGCCTGTCAGGAGGTGGTGTAGCATTAGGAGTAATGCTTAATTTACACGACGGGGTGATGGATGCAGCAAACCACCATGGCATGTGTTTACCTATGTGACAAATCTGCACATTCTGCACGTGTATCCCAGAACTTAAAGTATAATTCAACAAAACAAAACAACAAAAAAGAAATGCCTGGCTCTTGAAGGCTGGGATGAGTCAGCCTTGAATGGCAAAGATCTCAATGACAACAAAAAAATGAAGATAGTGTCTGGGAAGTAGTGGCCCTAAAGATAACATTCAAGAAGTGGACATATCTCTGACATTAAGCTTTAATGTCTCTTGATCATTGAAAAGCTCTTATGTTCAGTATTTAATTTACACAGATGGCATTTACGCGTGTATCTGAATAGCTTAGTATTTTTGCTTGTTGGTTTGCAAAGCAAATTGTGATATGGAAAAATGAGTTGGCAGTTCCTTAGATTGTTAACTAGGACTGGCCATTACTCCCACTATTGTGTCTCCTCTCCTGCCCTGAACAACCGGTTCAGACAAGTATGAGGGCTGCCTTGATCCTTACCAGACTTTGTAATCTGTAGGCAATCTTTATCCTAACCCTGGACCTTCCAGCTACTTTGAACACCCTGAAGCAGATCCACTTGGTACTGGGTCCCTCATAAATTTGTTCCATCTTCCTTCTTCTCTGATGCCAGGTTGGGACCCTCATTCTATGCTGCTGGCATCGAAACAACCTGTACTGGTATAAGAATATTTGAGTGCCACATCTCATCTCTAATCCTCGGCCATTCAGCTGAGGAGAACATGAAGATAACATTGTGAAATAAGGCAAGGGATGAAGAGGGTTTTAGTATTGGAACAAACACTTCAGAGAGTCCAGGGACAGACTGAGGAGGAACAGAATCTGGATGAGAAGTTGCAGAGCAAAAGGAATGACAACAGGGCGAAGGAATAGGAGACAGAGGGTAACTGTCTTTCTTTCAGTGCCAGTAAATTATTACAAGGAATGAGAGAACTGAAAGTCATCCTTGCCCAATCCTTCCCATTTGCTCTCTACAACCAATCAGCCACCAAGTCCTCCTTATTTTTATACCCTTGGAGTAAAAAACACCTACTGGGGTTTGTTTTTCCCAAAAACAATAAAATTTGGTTTACTTAAAAATTATATATATAGTGCATGATGTCTATTTTAAAATTCCGAAATGACATGGAAAAATACAGAGAAAAAGGAAAAGCTATCTCCAATTCTACCATCCAGACATAAGCATGTTTTAATATTTTATTGAAAGTCTGCTAGATATCTCTATATATGCAGATACATGTTTTGTGTACACACACAAAGAATTTTACATAAAGTGGGCATGTTATACTTGGAGTGTGATAACCAGTTTTTACTTAATAATAGGTCACAATATTGTGATACACAGTTGTCTATTTCAATATTATACAACCATGTAATCATTTTAAATTATTACCTAATATTCCAGTAGAAGTATCTATAATAATTAACAAACCTTCTATTGAAGGAATTATTTTCTCAATTTTGATTGTTATTAACAGTTCCAGGATAAATACTTTGTACATATATCTGCGCTATATTCTGTGACCTTCTTCACTAACATGATAATGAAGATTGTATTTTTATTTCCAGGTTTTTATCTTTGGTCAGGTTTTAATATTTTGGAGGTTATATTTATTCTTTGATAAATTGCTGTGTTTATTTTTATATTAGAATGCCTTTTTATTGTTAAGAGCTCTTCATATATTCAGGATGCCAACCTTTCCCATCTTTCGTATCATTCATGTCTTATAAGTGTTTTTCTCCAGTTTGTCCCTTACTTTTTAAACTTAATTTTATGATGTTTTGCAGAAGCAAAACCATTAGTGTTAACATGGGCAAATTTATCAATAATGCTTGTTTGGTTCAGCTCTACTGATTTAATCTCCAAACATTCCTCCTATCACCAACCTACATCAGATCTTCTATCATCTTTCATCCAGGTACCTGTAACAGTCAAGATTGGTCTCCCTGCTCCCAGTCTCTGTCTTTTGGAGTCTGCACTCCATGCAGCTGTCAGAATGTCATATTTAAAATGAAAATCTCGCCAGGCGATTCTTCTACCTGTTTGTTCAGTGCTGTGTGTTCCAAGTTGGATATTCATACAGCCCATGCTATATGAGGTGGTTCTTCATATAAAATAAAATAAAAATAAAATAAAAACTAATTTAACTAATAAAAACTATTTTAAAATTCCAAAATGACATGGAAAAATATAGAGAAAAAGGAAAAGCTGTCTCCAATTCTACCATCCAGAAACAAGCATGTTTTAATATTTTATTGAAAGTCTGCTAGATATCTCTATATATGCAGATACATGATTTGCACACACATGCATTTCTTACACAAAGAATGGAAAATATTCCTGGGGCATTACTTACTTGTAAAGAGTTTTGAAGAAAGAAAGTACATTATTTTTATTTTAAGACAAACACACGTATATGGAGTAGGATGCATGATCCCTATGAATTTGCAAAATACACTGGAAGACTTCAAAGAAATATTTGTATTTAGGTGAACATGTTCAAATGGCAACGCATATGGAGGATAAAGTTTTAAACCTCCTGATATGTGCAACAGAAAGTGCCTTGCATTCAACTATATCCATTGCCTTCTCCTCTTGATCACGTAGGTTTCCCGGCATCCCTTTAAGGTAGGTGTGACCATGTGATTGAACTCTCACCCATAGAATATGGGAGAAATTAGTGTGATCATATAATTTATTGTCCAAACTGAGACACTGTTAAGAGTGAAAGAGGACACTATTCATTGTTGTGTTGAAAATTCAGGCATAAACTGGGCCATATGATCATCAGGGGAAGAACTGATGTGTGCCACTCCAGAGTGGACTCAGGCCTAACTCTTCTCTCTCTTCTCTAGGATGTAGGCAGATGCAGAAGATCTAGCAGAAGACTCAGTGCTCCAGGTAGAGCCACAGTCTGGAAGGCTAGTGCTAAACTGTCAGGGAGTGGGAAGTCCATTTCTGTTATTTCAAACCATTGTTCATTACAGCACCTTCGCCAGACAGGTACAACATGGAACACAGGTTTTCCACAGCATGGCCTCTCCCTAGCTCTCCAGCCTCTCCTTTCACCAATCTTGAGCTTGAACTTAAGCTATAGAAAACTGAATGCGCAGACATTTTTAAATGCCTGTTTGTATGTCAGTTTTTCTCTTAGTCAAGGAGCTCCTTGATGGTAAAACTTAATTACCTTTGCAGCACTTATTACCTGGCATATAATAGATTTCATAAATATCTATTGAATGAAGAAATGTCTAGCCAAATGAGGAGTAAATCTTTCAATAGACGTTATTTCATGCCGGGAACTAAAAATACCAGAACTATATACCTAATGGAAGATATTATATCTGCAGACAAATATTCACATGCAAGATTTTAGAAAAATGAGCTACACATTTTAGTAGTCCTAAAATATGAATGCAAAAATACTCTTTCTCTTTGCTTTCAATGTTTCTTTATTTTCCCCTCCTTCCCACCCCATTTACAAGCACATACACACATTCGCTCCCTTCCTAGGGGAATATTTGACTTAATTAACAATAGAAGAATAAGTTACAAAGAAAATAAAGATTTAAGATTTTAAGTTCAGATCTTAATGCTGGTCAATAATCCTTACATGAGGTGCTTTGGCTCAGCAGCAGGATTTACCTCTCCTGCCTCCCAAGATAATTAAGAGTTGATGTATAATTGACGATGCACACTAGAGCATGTTATCAACTCAAGAAAGGGGCTTTGCCTGCCTGATTTTCATTAACCATAATAGTAGTTAAGCTGCACACACAAAGCATAATGTTCTCATTCTTTAAAAAAGGAGGGGCTTTCATCACCTAGATTATGAAATATTGATTAATTCATGTGTGCTCAGATACCATCTAAAAATTGAATCATTCAATCTGTCATCCTTCTCCCTCATCCACATATAAAAACATAATGGCAGTTCTGAGGAGAACAAAAGGAGTGATGAGAGGGTGGGAAATGAGGAAGAAGGATAAGAGCAGAGAAAGAAACAGGCTGCAAATAAAACATGACAAGCTATGCCTACAGACAGACACACCACATCCACTCACAATCACATACACACAACACCCACTCTACTAATTAATATAGCTTTACTTTCATGCCAGATATGAGGGGCACATTAATTAGAGAGAAATCTCATTCATCCATTTTTCAGTTCATTAATTATGCATTAATGCCAAATTTTTATTGGCCTGCTGAAAGACAATCTGTTCCAACAAAGATCTGATGCTGCACATACACAACAGTTATGGGGCTTTCCTGCCTCTTTGGATGGTATTTTGGATCTACTCAATTCCTATGTGACATGTATTTGTGTCCCCTACTGAGTATTCTGTGATTATGGAATGTCCGTTAAGCTGACTACAATTGTTTCTTAGCTAATACTTCATTCATCTCTGTCACAGGCACAGTAAGAATCCTATTCAGCTTGAAAAAAAAGCAATGCAATATTCTGAATTTACTTAATGCCACTGAATTATATACTTAAAGATGGTTAAAACGTAAATTTTATATGATGTATATTTACCACAATAAAGAAAGAAAAAGTTTTTTAAAATGAAATGAGCATGTCTATAAACTTTTAGAAAAGTTAAATTTTATAGGAACTGTAAAAGTGAAAAAAGAATTTAAAAGTTCTTGAACAGTCTCAGACCTCAGAATGTATTTCTTTTTATACAGAGAGAATATTATAAAATTGACTTCAGAGCCCATACAACCTTCAGTGTGCTGCTTGCAAAGAGATTTGGGGAAAGAAAGGATGTGTGTGTGAATGGCCTCATCAACAAATATTGACTGAGCATTCAGAAGATTCTTAGCACTGCACAAGTTAATTTGGAGCTATCTATATTTAATTATATCTGTTCTCCTACCATACCATTTCTTATGTCCCTGGCTTATTTCTTTATCAGTCTTGATGTCATAGCTCTCTCTGATGTCATAGCTCCCAAGTATAAGTAAAGGTAAAAAGATTCACCAGAGTTTGAGTAGTAAGCATATAAAAAATTTTTTTTTCACTGAATAAGTCTCACTTTTGAGGAGTCCTTCAGATCCATGAAGTTTTCATACTTAATACTTACTACATAGTAATACTACAGTGTCACACTCTCAGTGGGCACACAGTAAATGTCAACTGACTCAGTGACCTTTTCCCAACCCTTTGTATCAAGAGAGTCAGTATTAAATGTCATCAAATCCTATTTCCCAGTGAAAGTTAATTGAACACGCAGTTTAGAGGGGAATTTTTAACCTAAAACCACGTAACTAAAATTTCTTCAGCAGCTGCTGTGTAGCATTGATTTGAGGCAAACTTCTGATCAATAAATTGAAACCTTTCAAAATGGAATTTGAAGTAAAGAAAGAAAAATAGAAAAAGATATAATAAAGCTTTTGCTAAATATTTTATTCCTTGTCTAATTTTTCACTGTGTGAATACTGCTAATGGATATTTTTATAAAAATAAAAATAAACAATATCCTAAAGAAAGCTACATAGCTTGTTAAATTCCTTTTGTCACTTTCCTTTAAGCTTTCTTATTTTAAGTACTTAAAATTATCTAGATTTATTTAGTGAACAGTCTGAGTTATTTAAATTCTCTTCTTTGGGAGGTCTAGTCAGGCGGATCCTAAGGTCAGGAGTTTGAGACTAGCCTGATCAACATGGTGAAACTCCGTCTCTACTAAAAATACAAAAATTAGCCAGGCGTGGTTGCTAATCTCAGAAACTTGGGAGGCTGAGGCAGGAGAATCACTTGAACCCGGGAGGCAGAGGTTGTAGTAAGCCAAGATCGTGTCACTGCACTCCAGCCTTGGGGACAGAGCAAGACTCCATCTCAAAAAAAAAAAAAAATTATCTTCTTCATTGTATCTCCAGTTGTGTTTATATTTATCCAATTCCCATTCTCCAGTGAGGGCTTGCCTGGGATTAGTCCATCCTGCAAGAGGCCAAGAAAGAGGATAGGAGTGTCTCTTGCCCACTACTATGTAGTGTGTAGAGCAGGAGGGAAAGCATCAAAGGTTACCTGAAAGAGATACTGCTGAGGTAAGAACCTCTCAGTGTCCAAATACTCATCTAAACAGGGGGACCTAGGTGGTTAATGAGATTCTTGCTGGGAAACCAAGTGGCCAGAGAATAAAATGCAGGTCCAAATGGCTAGGCTGTATTTTTGAATGTGTCTTAGCATATGTTCTATGAGCAGACCCAATTTATCTAATGAGATCAACAAGGTTGGGACAGATAATGTTCAAACATCCTCAACATGGGGCTTCTAACATTTGCATAACACTTTAAAATTTTACATATAGCATCTTAATGGAACATTGAGTTAACCATATGAGGTTGCTATTAATAGTATCTATATTTAACGGATGAGGATAAGGCAGAGAAATGTGACACCACCGTAGGAACAGCATCTGGGGCTTGGCTTCCTCTCATCTAGTTACTGAGAAGCACCCATGGCTGTCTTGGGGCAGAGTCCTCTTTCCAATTAGAGGAGCCAGTTTGTGAATGTGTAGCTTACAGACCACCTGGCAACTGGCTAGTCAGAGAAGCAGCAGTGAAAGAAACTGCACTCAGGCTGAGAGGAGCAGGGGGCCTGGGAGGTCTTGGTGAAACTTTTGAGATCTGTTTCTCACTTAAGAGGTTCTAGAAGAAAGGCAGTAGGAAGTAGTAGCCAAGTGTGAGACTCATGAAGTTGTGCACTGATAGATCTCCAAATTATTTTTTAATAAAAGATTACTGAGTGACTTTGGATATATAACTTGGAAGAAATTCAGGGTTTAAGTAAATTTTCATCCCCAAAATAAACACACAAAAAAGCCTATCTTCAGTGCCATCTACTTAAGTATGTGGGTAAGACTTCTCAGGACATGAATCTATAAAAATAATTAGGGACTATATCAATGCTGAAACTATCTTATTCCAGCAATAAGTAATAACTATTCATGAATAGGTACACACAAACTGATTGTCAAGCAAAATAGAAGCCCTAAAACAATAGAAAATAAAAGAAGCAGAATTTTTAAAAAATTAAAAAGCCTGGTCTGGGCGTGGTGGCTCATGCCTGTAATCCCAGCACTCTGGGAGGCCAAGCTGGGTGGATCACAAGGTCAGGAGTTTGAGACCAGCCTGACCAACGTGGTGAAACCCCATCTCTACGAAAATACAAAAATTAGCCGGGTGTGGTGATGGGTGCCTGTAATCCCAGCTACTCAGGAGGCTGAGGCAGGAGAACTGCTTGAACTCAGGAGGTGGAGGTTGTAGTGAGCCAATATCACCCCACTACATTCCAGCCTAGATGACAGAGCAAGACTCCTTCTCAAAAAAAAAAAAAAAAAAAAAAAAAAAGAAAAAATTAAAAAGCCCAATTTCCTTCACATTTATCTCGTTAGCAGATGTATTTCCAGTAAAATTTCATTTACTTCTTAAATCTAGTAGTTGTCAAATATTATAACTCTTTGTCAATTTTAAAAATCATTTGGATCAATTATATACTGTTAATAATTGTAATATGAGTCCTCTAGAAGTCTGAGTGTCACGATTACAGGAAAGTTTTTAAAAAAATTATGTTATATAATTTAAAAAGATACATAAAGTTTTATTTATATAAATGTTTTTGTTGAAGTGAAACACAGGGTCATGAATTTGTTCAAGCATAAACATGTATTGGAACAAAATTCCTTGGCAAAGTGGGATGGAGACGTGAGTTTAAGGGGAAAAATGATGTAAATATCTATAAAAGAAAGCTTAATAATGTGTTTTCAAATGGATAGTAGGAGTATTGAATTGCCATAATATTTAGATTACCTTAGTTATTACTTAAAAAGTGATGCAACAGTTATATTTTTAAGTAGAATATTTACAACACCAGGGAAATCACATCCTTTGCGACTATTTGAACTTAGAATAAAAGTTTTCAGCTGTTAACAATGTGCAAAGGGACACACCAAATTTTTCAAATTCGATTAGGCTGTATTTGAGCAGGAAAATTGAAAACCCACTATGTTACAGGAACACATTACTGTCTTAGTATTTTAATAAGAAATGCAGACATTTCTAACACTATCTTCAAAATCTACTGAAGAAAACAGAAAACAATATCCTGAGAGCACAAAATCATGGCAATTCATCCCCAAAGCCAACATGCCCAATTTAAATATTCCTATCTCAGCTAAAATCTCCATAGTTGTCTGTCAGATTCTTCTGCTACAACATCTTAAAACCCACTAGTCAGCTTACCATACATATCATTCAAGAGATAAGAATGTGAGAAGCTGATGTAAAGTAATCACACAGTGATAAGTCACAGTATAACTTACATGACAAAGGAACGCACAAACATATGATCACATAATCTGTGATCCCAACATAACTCACTGGATGATATGTGGGACTGCATCGCAGTTTCCGAGAAGTTGCTCATAATGACTAGTTAGAAAGTTACTTGCTCTGATGGAATGGCATAGGCCTAAATAAAAAACACTGCCATTGTACGCAGGAATGAGACGTCAAACAGGAAATGACAATCTCTCTGTGTGTCTTAATTTATCTTTGGGGAAAACTGAGAAAGTTGAAATGCAATTAAGCCTTAATGAAAATTCATGGAAAAGATAACTTTGCTGCAGATATTAGAACATGGAGTTCTGCTACAAAATTGCTCAGAAAAAGTTTTACAATTTAAACACACTGGAACTCCCCAGTGTAAAACACTCTAAGCTAAATTATGGGAAAAGTCAATGTTGTATCAGCATCAAACAATCACGCTGCATCAGAATGAAAAGAAGGAAATGCTGTTCTGAACAGTTTGCCAAGGCTAAAGAAAAGTGGAACAGTTGTCGCAGACGAAATGGTTGTGAGTAATAGCCCAAAAGGATGTATTCTAATTTGTGTTTGCCACTTAAATTATGAAACATGTCATTATCTTCAAACTTAAGGTAAATAGCACCGAATTATAGCAAAACAGAGACAGGGAAAAAGGGGGAGGAAGGGAAAAGGGCGTAACAGGTAACTGCAAGAAATGCATTTTAATTTTTATGCCTTTCTCAGTCAGTGTATCTTATGACTCATTATGGGTACACAAATGCTGTTTTTCCTTTTCGGTATTTGGTATGAGATAAAAATTAGATTAAGTATAAAAATTAGATCTGGGTCCCCCTATAGTAAGTATATTGACATTGTATCTCTTATGTAGCATTTAGTAAGCCATTTTAATCTTTGCTTTAACAACCTGATTACTTTCATATTTGTCATCAATTGGGTACCCAGTGCAATAATTTTTTTTTTTTTTTTTTTTTGGAGAAGGAGTTTCACTCTTGTTGCCCAGGCTGGAGTGCAATGGTGCTTTCTCAGCTCACGGCAACCTCCGCTTCCTGGGTTCAAGCGATTCTTGTCTCAGCCTCCCAAGTAGCTGGGATTACAGGCATGTGCCACCACGCCCAGCTAAATTTTTGTATTTTTGGTAGAGACAGGGTTTCACCATGTTGGCCAGGATGGTCTCTATCTCTTGACCTCGTGATCCACCTGCCTCAGCCTCCCAAAGTGCTGGGATTACAGGTGTGAGCCACCACGCCCGGCCCAGGGCAAGAATTTTTAAGCAAAATTACTTAATAGTTAAGTAAAAAAAGTTAGAAATGCAGTGGTCTCCAATCTTTCTACGCATAATAATTTTTACGCTTGTTATTTGGGAAATTTTTTTAAAAAACTAAGAGACTCTAACAAACCTCCATGTATCCATCACCCAGCTTTAATAATTATCATCGAGGAGAGATCCAAGATGGCCGCTTAGCAACAACTCAGGAATGTAGCTCCCAGTGAAAGCGCAGAGAACGAGTAGACGCTGCACTTTCCGATGAATTTTTGTTGCCCACAGACGGGGAGATTCCTGGCAGAGGAGGAACACAGGTCACTAGCATGACTCTTTTGGCCAGCGCGGCTGTTTTGCCGGTGCCCCAGCGTGGTGCTTCTCGGTGCGGAGTATACGGGACGGATGGGCTCGGCTGGTCCCATCCCCACAAGGAGAACAGCAATTGGAAGCGCTGAGGACTGAGAGTTTCACAGCAAGCACAGCGAACCCGGGAAGGTCTCACTCTGTGGGGAACGGGCATCCACCAAAGGAAAACTAAGAAACAGAAAAAACTTCATCACCGGGTGGAGAGAGATCCAAGGTGGCCACGTAGCAGCAGCTCAGGATTGTAGCTCCCAGTGAAAGCACAGAGAGCGAGTGGATGCTGCAATTGCAGACGAATTTTTGATGCCCATAAACTGGGAGATTCCTGGCGAAGGAGCCACACGGGTCGCCAGCGCGACTCTTTTGGCTGGCGCGGCTGTTTTGCCGGCGCCCCGGCGCAGCGCTTCTCAGTGTGGAGTATACGGGACTGGGTGTCCTTTTAGTCAGGCTCCACTGGTCCCATCCCCACAAGGAGAACAGAAATTGGAAGCGCTGAGGACTGAGAGCCAGCATAGCTGAACCCGGGAAGCACAGCAAGCACAGCAGAACCCGGGAAGGCCCAGTTCTGTGGGGAAGGGGTGTCCACCGAAGGAAAACTAAGAAACAGAAAAAACTTCATCACCAACAAGCCGGACGTCCACTCAGAGACCCAATCTGAAAGTCGGCAATTACAAAGACGACAGGTGGATAAATCCACAAAAATGGGAAGAAACCAGTGCAGAAAGGCTGAGAACACCCGAAATCAGAATGCCTCTCCTCCTACAGGGGATAGCAGCTCCTCATCAGTAAGAGAACAAGGCCTGACGAAGGATGAGTGTGATGAACTCACAGAATCAGGCTTCAGAAGGTGGATAATAAGAAACTTCTGTGAGCTAAAAGAACATGTTCTAACCCAATGCAAAGAAACTAAGAACCTTGAAAGAAGATTTAATGAAATGCTAACGAGAATGGACAACTTAGAGAAGAATATAAGTGAATTGATGGAGCTGAAAAACACAACACAAGA